>OY992767.1:2500-108235 GCA_963921325.1 Logfia minima | reverse complement strand
GGCATCTAATGGAGCCACACTTACTTTCTTGGGAACAACAGGAATTTCCAAGAAATCATTGTCATCAAATGACTTGTGATGATCCATAGGTGGCGGCTTCAGATTTATAACATCTGGAGTTTCAATTGAACTTGTGTTCACCAAGGAAGAAGCTTGAACTGGCTTGATATCTACGAGAACGGTGTAGTAGGCATGTAAATAGATGTATACATATTGAGAATTTGAAGAATAAAAATAATAATAATAATAATATAATAATAATAATAATAATAGATAACATCTGTGAGTAAGATTGTGACAGTATAGAAAAATCTGTAACAGATAATCACTTCTCTTAATTATACCTGCAAGATTTCTTGAAGCTTATAACTTTCAAGAAAACAAAACTTGAACTTATACCTTGATATTCCTGTTCCTGTGGAACAACAGGAGCAAAAGGACCGATGCTCAGTCTTTTCTAAATCGTTAGATGACTTTTTTGGATCTTTTCTTGAACAAAAAGAAGGCAATAATGGCACCAACAACCAAAATAGATATCACAATTCCTGCTATAGCTCCACCTCCGACACCAGATTTCTTCCCACCGCCACTAGACCCACCACTAGATGGGCTATTGCCACTTGGTTGTCGATTTTGACTGCCCCTTCCAGCTGCAGGTGTACCCAGGTGGAGGTGGGGGTGCAGGCCCTGAGCTCCACAAGTTACCATCCTTTCTGCCATAAAACAAACAGATGATTGATGTTGAACAAAGTCTTCCTCTTTTTGTACATTACAGATAACTTGGAGTCAGATGCTTACTGCAAATTGATGTTGTTCAGTTGACTAGGAACCCAACCAGTAAATTTGTTATTGGCAACGTTCCTAAAACATTCAAAAAGTCTAAATAACCAAACATGTGTCTTGTATCAAATAACCAAACCAAACCAAAAGATGGATTTCGAAGTGTGGAGCTTACAGATTTTTGAGGGGAAGATTGGCAAGGACATCAATAGCACCTGTAAACTGGTTGTTCTGCAGATACCTACAGAACGATAGGACATGAAAGATGATTAAATGTGATCTTGACTCAGATTACAGGTTTCTATACTTACATATCAGTTGCACTTAACAACAAGCTGAAACTCTGGGGAAGGTCACCCGTAAAAGAATTGAAAGACAGATCCCTGAAGCATAGTAAAATCATTAGATGCACTCTTTCACCTCGTATGAGCACAAACAACATACGTATATAATACATATTTAAAAAGCTTGTCAGATGAATTGTAGCAGATAAAAGCTCAACTTGAGGTCAGGAGGAAGGTCTTACAGAGTAGATAGAGCTGAAAGCTGACCAAACATGTCAGGCAATGAACCAGCAATTTGATTGCGGGCAACGTTTCTGTCAAACATAATAACAACAACAATAAACAGAAAATTTAGAAACATGAATAGACACTAAACCAATATAAGAAGGTGAGACGACTCACAAGTATTTTAGAGAAGTCATTAGTGATATGGAATACGGAAGGTTTCCTGTGTATCCACATCCAGCAAGATTTCTGCATTACAAGACAGGTGATATGAGAGAATGCCAATAAAACCTAATCAATAGGAGAAAGTTAAGATAAGAGGAGCATACAATGTTTGCAAGTTGGGAGGAAGACTGTAAGGTATCTGATTGCCGAGATTGTTGTTGCTTACATCACTGTAGCACCAGATGAGAACATATCAGCTTTAGACATGGAAATGAGTAAAATAAAAAATAAGCCCTCCATAAGAATGTGAATGTTCTTACAAGTTAGTTACTAATGTCAAACTTGAAAGCTGATACCCTATTCCGCCAGAGAGCCCTAGACTGGATAGTTGACTGATGAAAACGTACATAATGAGTATTAAGTTAATACTATTAACAAACAATTTATTTATGTATACATATACCAATAAACGTAAATAGAAAGTACGGCATACATTTCTGTGACTCTTGAACCAGAACAGGTAATGCCTTTCCAGTTTTCTCCACAAGGGTCACCACCGGATGAGCTCCATTTAGTTAATTGTCCCGGTGAATTTAAATTTTGATACATGGCATTCAGAGCAGAGGCTGCACATGAAGATGACACCGAGACATATGTAGAAGATATAAAATGTATAAAACAATAAATAAATCATCAGATTGAATATATGTGTATGTCTTACAGTAATTGTAATTGTAATTGTAAGAAGAAAGAATAGAAAGTAAAGTTGTTCCACAACCCTTAATTACAGACTAGTGTAATCCAGACTAGTTTCACCGGAAGGCAATGTTTTTATATATATTATATTAAACTTAAAATTAAAAAATAACAAAAATAAAAATACTGACCATCGGATGAATCTGTGTCGCCATTGATGGAGTATGGACGAATAAGAAATATGATTATGAAGAAGCAAAGTGATGATGCTGCCATTCCCTTCCTTACTTGTTTCCGTCACTCGTATTGGCTTCAGATTTTTCTTTTTGTTTTTCCCTAATTCATTTTCTTTCTTTCTTTGTGACTCAAATCAAATCACAATCAACTAGCTCACTGCTAATCAAGCATCAAACATCAAATATTAAAATTAAATGTGGGGAACAGCAGTCACTAGCCGAATATTGAAGCAAACCTCTATATTTTCCTATTTTTCAATTAAAATTAAATTAATTAATAATAATAATATTATGGTTCACTATACATTCTCGGGAAGGATAAAAAATGAAAAAGCTAGTCGGCGCGACCTTTTACGCCTCCTCAAGAATCTAAAAATAAACATGTGTATTAACATTGTATATGGGCTAAAGTTTTAAATCATATATTGACCTCGAGAAATTTCAACTTACATGTGATCATCGTAGTCCTTTCGTTGCACTACGTCCCAAATTTATTATTCACGTTAAAAAATATGCAATTTAATAAAGCGTAGCTATTATACTATATTTCTCATAAAATAATAATCTTATACTTATTTTGTATTCACTTTTTTATAATTTAGATATAAAGTAGATGTAATATAAAGAATTTAGTTCATTATACTATTTATTTTTGAAAGTATAGATTAATTTAGAACGTACAAAAAATGAAATATTTTGATAGTGTGATGGTATACAAGACAACAAAATATGCATATTTTGAAATGCTTGAGGGTTTAATGATGTCATGCGTTCAATTAAAAATTTGGAAAGGAACGAAGCATGGATGACAAAAAGAGAGACCTAAGAGAAGAGCGTCTTCTCTTAGCTTTATTTCTCTCGCGCCCGCTACCGTCTGGCCCGCATTAGAGTGAAAGAAAAATGGAGAAAGAAATAGCAGATGGATTATATCCCCTATATCGAACACTCATTCCTATCTATTGATAAAAATATCTTTGCCAAATACCGGACTTTTTGTTTTTTTTTTTTTTGTTATTTCTTAGAATTCCTCATATCCAAGGCAGCTTATCACAAGCACCCCACCCCATACGACTTGATGAGAAAAATATTCGATCTTAACTTTAGATTGCGATTAACTATACAATCATATACGATGTATGCACTAATTGTACATTTATATGCTAAAATAGCCTAAAAATGTACAAACTCCATTGTCTACAGTAATATTGCATTATTTTAGTGCAATACTAAATAGTATTTAGCGTTAGAGCACATAAATTCGTAACTAATTTTTCGAAGTTAACGGTCTTTAACGTCGAGAATCATTCTCGACGTTTATGACTCCCGGTCGGCATTTTTGTTCGACGTTCATCACTGAAGTTGGCCCTCAACACCTCGTTATCCAAAAAAAATTTCTTGTTTTTGTTCTTTTACTTTGTTTTATATCTAACAGTTATATTTAAAAAAAATTAATAAAAATAAAAGTTATATAGAGTTACTTTTATTGAATTTCTTTTTTATTTTTTCAACCATTTTCACAACTTTATAAGTATCCGACGATTACAACCCTTTTAAACACATCAAAACACACCTTCTCATTATCAAAAACTTTATAATTCACACTTCTTTCACAATGTCGAACAATCAAAACTTAAACCAAAAGTCCAATTGAAGTAGATGCTTCACCAAAACGCCCAAAACTTTAACACTTCACCCACTTCATCTAACCCGTCAACCCCGCGAGCAACAAACGCACCATCTTCTATGCCGGCAATTAGTACTTCGTACCAAATTCCACAAACATAACAATTTGCTAACATGACACTCGAACAAACCCACCAATTCTAAATGTGGCAAACACAATTTTACCATAATAAGCAACAACATCCACTAACCCAAACACAATGTCACGAAGATGAGGCTTCGGCACCGACACTAACCTCTTCTCGCCAAAGTAAGTCGAAGAAAAACAAAGGCAAAGAACCGACACAAATGAAACAACCAAAAGCCATAACCTCACGCATTGTTTGGATGACACACGAAGAAAAATGTTTAGCTCGATGTTAGATTTATATATTCGAAGACTCCAACAAAAGGAACCCGCTAACTAGCGATTCTTTTTGGTACATGGTGATAAAAGAGTACAACATACGAAACTCACCATACCCGTGAAATGGAAAGTGTTGAATGGCCGTTGTAACAACTTCAAGAACATTTACGAAAATTTGTGTCGTACACCTTTTAGCGGTGAAAATGACGTCCTACGAAGGTTGTGAGCCGAGGAACAATTTTAATATGAAGCCATAGTGCATTTTCATCATCACAAAGTTTGGGATTATTTGAGGACCAAGTGAAAATGGTTATGTCTCGATCTCGTTGTGGTAGGATCATTGAAGAAACGGAGAGAAATGAGTGTTGAAGACGCGATATATTTATTTGAGATGACAATGACAACGAAAACGAAAACCCCAATGCGGGGCTCTTTGGTGATGAGCCTCACCTACGTCCACCCGACAAGTCAAGGAAATCAAAAAGCTAAAAACCTCTCTACTAAATGTTGCGTCGTCTCCTTCATCTTTCAATGATCAAATTACCTCATAATTTTATTTTGTCACTGAAAAAAAAATCAAGCTACTACGAGATATGTGAAATTATGAAAGTCTTAAATTGTTAAATATGACTTTTTAAGAGTCGATGAAATGTGAAACGATACGTCTCGAATAAAAAAGAGAATTTGTCAAAATTTTGAATGACCGTGATTATATATCTCTTAATTTTTAGACTTTTATTAATGTACTTTTTAGTTTATTATTTAATTTGTTTTAAATCTATTTAGTCTATTGAAATTTAAATTAATTTACAAAGAAAAAAACAATAAATAGGTTAATACGGACCTTTTAAGTATTAATCAATATCTCAATTTTTAACATAAATTTTAAACTGAACATCAAATTTAACGGTAAATAAATATTGAGGACTCAGTGTCCTCTTACACACTAAAATGATTCACACAGAATATTAGACTAAAAGTATTACATTACTCACTAAATTTAATACTAAAGTAACATACATTTTCGTACTAAAATAGTTTACACCGAGAATGCTCTACTATCGTAAATAGAAGGGCAAAGAGTGCCGCTGTCGTTTTTCACTTTGGTTGCGTCATTTGTCACAAATTCAATGCGACCGACACTCAATAGAATTATATATTTGAAAATTGCGAGAAGACGGTGGTGTAAGGATGACTCATCATAAGCCGACACTTTTAGTTTAATAAAAAAATTTAATTTCTGTAATTACATATTACTACATAAAAGTATTTCATGGGTCCTTTTCATCCTATTTGTGTTATACTCGATCATGACGTTTTAAATGCTCGGAAATTTAGGCTTTAGTAGTTATTCTTTTGATCTGGCTTTATCATTAATTAACTAGAATATAAAATTAATTCTGTTCTTACGAGAAAATAGTTCGGTAATGGTAGTCTATTTGGTGATGAGCTTTTTAAAACCTTTACAAGCTCAAAGCTTTCTATTTAAAAGAGATAAAGTATGTTTGATGTTGAGCTTTAGAAGTTTTAACTTTTAATTTTTAAATAAAAAATTGTTATGAAAATGAAAGTTTTTTTTGTCGTATACAAATTCTAATTTTAAAATTCAATAAGAAGTTTAAATACTATTGAAAGTAAGTTTTTATAAAAAATTCAAAATCTATAATTACAATTTACAGCTAGATCAATTTTACCAAATAGACCCTATTAAGCTGGAAACTTTATTGTATGAAATTATGCTCTTAACAAAACGCTAGTCTAGGGAGCGTTTAAAGTACTGAGGAGCGAATTCAAAATCACTCTAATGCCCTTAAATAATCACGTGGCTAATTATGCTGTGAAGGAAAATACAGGTGGGGCTGCCAATCTTTTTTATTTTTTAGAAAATGTTATATATGATAGTGGGACGTTGGTACAATCGAGTTATTGGTTGATTATAAACAGTATTTTAATATTTGAAAGAAAACACCGTCGATGAATTTTCAAGTGGGATGATTACATCATGCATGTTTTACTAATAATTTGCAAATTGATCTACTTCTGTATTGATATGATAAGTAGTAACAAAGCAAATAAAGAAATAAACTTAGCTAAAACCAAGGAAAACGAAGCTTCTTTATTGAAGTAAAAGAAAGAAAGAAAAATGCTAAAAGATAACAGAGGAAGCACCTTTCGATGTTCCAGTGGTTTCGGTGTGTAACAATTTGTTTCACATCAAATTTTAAAAGAAAGTTTATATACCCGTTTGGTCCGGAGGTGCACGAATTTATTTTTGGTATCGTGTTAAGGACTTCCCATAAGGTTACCCATCTTAGTACTACTCTCGCCAAACACACTTAAGTACAAAGCTATAATGGGAATTGCAGTGCTTGTGATCCCAAAACGTGTTGTGTCCGGTAAGATCAATATATTACTTATGAACCCAACATATCTCATGTCCATGACCGATGTGAGATAAGCGTAAGGTGTTACAAACACCCCTCATTGAGACTCATTGTCCTCGATGAGGTTTGCCCCACATCTCGAACGACACATAAGTTGCTCTGATACCAATTTGTAACACCTAAATTTAAAAATACATGTTTTCAAAAACTTCTCTTATAACAAACAGAGCAAGCGAAAAACGTCTCATCATTAATAATTAAAAAATTCAATAACTTTTATTTTAAAGCAACTATGGTGTTACATCGTCATATCAAAACACAGGATTAAGTGAAAACCCACAATTGAGGACTAACAGCAACTATAACAAGTTATTTGTCTTATTACAAACTAAGACATTTATTTCAATCCTTTCAAACTACTTGCCTCACTCTGTCATCAACTCCTAGTTCTTAACATGTAAATGCAAAATCACAGAGACCACTTATCACAATTTTTATGAAAACGATGGCAGAGTATGATAAGCAAGGAAAGGAACCCTAAAGGATAAGAAACTTATCAATGATGTCTTGTTCCCTCAGTTCAAGAATCCCAAGTTGGCTAGCCTTTATCTAAAATGTAGAGTGTGTTCAGGTGTGGTGTATGAAGTCAAGTTGCTCAAGATAATTGTTGAGGTAAAGTGTAATCTTTCAAGTCAATGGAGCTAAGGTGGTCAAGTGGGGTTCAACTTCGAATTCTAATTTCAAGTGTCTACAAGTTCTATTGCTGTTCAAAAAAAAAAGTGTCTACAAGTTCTATGTCTGTAGGTCACAGTGGATCAATGAGTAGTTTGTTGCTGCATATGTATTTTTTCTTCTCAAGTGTAACTATTTCAGAGATCTTCTTGATCTCATATCTATATATATAATATCTTGTTTTTCTCAAAGAAAGAAAAAAGTAGTATCCTTTATTTTCAGGGAAAAAATTGTGATATTTTGGGACAAGCAAAACTTTAACTATGGTTCATTCTACGTAGAATGAAAAAATGTAATGTTACTCTGTCAAACAATTTCTTAAGTCTGGTACTCAAACGAGTCAATTGGATATAAGAATATTTTGCTATATAACATGTAACTATTTATGTCATTTTATGATATTTTACAAATTTAATCAACAGCTACACAGTTACTCTACGAAACGTATATCTACACGTAAAAGCTACAACTTATAGCTTCATATAAAAGGTATAGTTTACAGCTCACAACTATAGCTTACAACTACAATTACCGGCTACTTTTGTAAAAATACCCCAAGTCTTCTGGGTGTTTTGTTTATAAAGTGCTAGGGGAATTTAAAATACCTTGAAAGCTCCCGCGAAATTAAGACACAAAGAAACCACACACATGATCACATTAATATTACTCCAATGAATAAGATCAAAAAGTGTTGTTATTAATAACTACTATCTACTATATTGTATGGAAGGGTAAATGGAAATGTAAAAACAAATATCTGGGATTTCTACATGTACTTGAAGGAAGGGAAGGCAGGCACGGCCATACAACTTCATTTCATCAGTGGTTGCATAGATGATCATTTTAACAACAATAGCCAAATGCTTTTGATAATTTTACAACAAGGCCTACACCTTCTGAGGCCTCACAAAATTACAACAATCACTATCGATAATTCATTTCCAGCCTCTTCATTTGTTCTTAGTCATCATCTGCACCATATCATTCAAGCACGTCAATCAATCTGTTTGTTCTACTATATGATGGTAATATAATATGGTTCATTTAGATATTGGATTTGGATCCTCTCATGTTACTACTTACTCAGTATAACTATAATAATAGTAATAACAAAAAGTGATCAGCTGACAAAATTTAATTGATAGTCACTCACCAGATTTATTATCCACGTGTACAAAGAAACTGGCAGCAACAATGAGATAGCAGAGAATTAGCATCAGACCTTTGAAGTAATTTGATGTTCCTTCCTGCGCAAACCAAATAAAATGCTTACAAAGTTAACCAATAGACTAACAGTCACATATAAAGAGATAGAGACAGACATACCTGCAGCATAAATGCCACAACTAACACTGTGATAAAAAGAGTAGCAGTCTCAAAGAGCTGAAAATTCAAGTCCATCGGCTGCCCCATTATCCAACCCACAACCACACAGAATGGGATCTGTATTTGTAACAGGAAAAGCATTAATTTTATTCAGCAACTGAATGTGCATGTCTATTCCTTAAAAAGAGATGGCTAATAGCAGACAGAAACAATAAGAAAAGGTAGATAGGGGGCAAGGTATTACCACAAACATGGATATCTGAGTTGATGATCCAATTGCTACTCCAAGTGTGATGTCCTATTTTTTTTGTTATTATAAAATAGTAAAAGATTAGAGTAGAGATCAGTCAATTAATCGCAAACCTAATTACCTATGTATGTCACTTGGTTAAGAACCAACTGAGAAAATTTATAGACTTACAAGCTTGTCTTTCATGGCAAACATTATGGCACTGGCATGTTCTGCCGCATTACCAACGATAGGAAGCAGGATTACACTAATAAAAGAAACTGGCATATTCCATGAGTCAGATGCTCCCTGCAAAGCTAAGTTTCAGATGCATGAAACCACCATTTTAATGTTCAACTGGAAGACAGTTAGCTAGTATCCTTGGCCAGCATTACCTGTATAGCATCAACTAGATATCCAGATAATACAGACACCCACAATGTTAAAATGGTAAGCCAAGCAATTGCTTCCCACATGGTAATCTCGGGAGCCTCTTCTTCATCAGAATCATCTCCGTTATTTTCTCTTTCCTGCATCATAAATCATAATCATAATACAACACAAACAAATGCATAAATAAAAGTGTGTAATTTATGACACTCTGTATAATACCAATATATAAAAGGTCACTAATACCTCATCAACTGAGTCGTAAAGATTAGCATGACTCTTAAGCTGAAAGAATAGATAGCTTGCATATGCCACCAACATTATACAGCTGCTGAATCTTGAAAGTGCCAATTCTGACTTCCCAAAATGAACTTCCGTGTGTGTAAAATGAAGCACAGCTGGAAATAGTATACCCATTACAGCCATTAACAGCAGCCCTGAACTAACAATTGCAGCTGTCTGCAAACACACAAATGAGTCATTTCTGTTTCCTTTTGCTCCACTCACTTTAAATCTACATTCAACAACATTTCTACACATCTTTTCATAATAATTAGAATTTACCTGGTTGAAACGCTGAACTTTCGGGTAATGCACAATGCCACCGGTAAAGAAAGCACAACCAAGCACTAACAACATATTTGATAAGATGGATCCTAATAATGATTGCTGAACAACCCTAATCATCCCATTCTTTAATGCATATATTGAAATAATCATTTCTGTTGCATTTCCGAACGTGGCATTTAGAAGACCTCCAACTGCAGATCCAAGAAAATATTGTCAAGTGATAACTGATAAGTGCAACTGCTACTAATCTATATGGAGTTCAGTTAAGATATATTGGCCTCACAATAAGCACCTAGACATGCAGGAATAAGTTAGTTAGGGTGTACATGCTTAGCTACGTAACAAACTATGTGGTCCTCATGAGTCATGATTATGTATCGAGTACTTTCCAGCAGCCTACTGTCAGGGAACGAGTCATGATTAAGCAATTCCTATCTTACCTGGTTGATTGGGATAAATGGTTAACCGCTGAATTATTTCAGTCCTAATCAATCGACTCGTAAGAGCAATCCTACAGTCTAATAAGCGATAAATTATATATTATAAATTTCATCTGACACCAAATATTTAGCCAAAGCCAATCTTGCCGATAAAAAACAGCAATATATGCTACATGAGTACATGGAGCTATTTAGTGTCCATATTCTTTTGCAATATCATATCGACTAAGAGTACATAATTACCTGTATTCCCTGTATAGCATGCGAGCTGCCTGAAGATAATTAAAAAAACAAAAAGGAACTGAAAATTACTATATATGATTTATATCAAAGAAGCAAGGAAAATTGCAGTTAATAAATGAAGAGATCCTTACTCAGTTGCATAACCTAGCCGTTCAGCTAAAGGTGTAATTCCAAGTAAGCTGAAAAAGAAGACCCATCCCTGAAGTAGAAATGAGATTAAGACCAAATATTTCGTTTTACACAAAAAGACAACAAGAGAAAGAGGCTTACATGCCAGCCTGTCAGGTAGTGCAACAATACAGCCAAAGGTCCGAAAGGAAGCAACACATTGATTTTTGCTTTAAACAAGACAATATACACACTATGGAAAGCAGTGAATTGTAGCTTTTGGAGAACACGCAATTTGGGGACGCTTGTGTTAGAAGTATGGGACGTCTCAAACTGAAAAGTTTGCTTTGCGGCTGCTGATTGTGATAGAGTTAATGGGCTCTCCTCATCAGATTCAAAATCAATATTCTCTAGTGTTGATTCCATCTGCAAGATTATGCAAGATTACACAGTAGAATTTTGATTAAAAGAACAACAAAAGCTTGATGAGAAAAGTTCCTTAGGTTGTGTTTAGTTGCAGGAAACTCCTCTTGTTTTCAAGAAAATATTTGTAAGAGAATTCAAAAAACTAATAAAAGTGTTCAAGTTTGTGTTTTCCGGAAAAATTTTATAAGGAAACAAAAAACAGGTTTTCCCTTTTCTAACTGGAAATATGAACATTATGATTTACGGTTTTCTACATTTTTATTTCTGGAAAATAAAACAACATGCTTTACATTTAAACATGTGTTTTTAACTTTTCATTGGTTTTCTGGAGACCTAAAGAAATTCTCATTCTCTAGAAAAATGGATACATTTTTCAGTAACTAAATGCACCCAATAATTTCAAAGTTTTGTGTGTCTGAGTATAGGGGAAAGTGGATTTTTTGAGAGAGGTAGTATAATTTATATATGTGGGATGAAAAGAAGTGCAACAAGTCCTCCTTGTTTATGTAGCTAGTTTATGATGAAATAAGGCGAGGTTCATCATCACCTCCTTAATTGGTAAATATTACAAATTAAGTTCATTTTCCAACTTAATACTAGCATACATTCAGTTAGGCTAGGAAGCATTCGTATGCAGATACCCTGGTCACTGATACAAGTTGGTTATTATAGTAGATCTAGTAAGTAAATCATCCTCAGAGTGAGTAATACTATTTACTATTGATTATGTATAAAAAGATCCTAAATCAAATTTAAAATGCAAACAATTACTCCAATGCCAATTTATAACAGATTCTAATAAATAGATCTATATATAATAATTATTATACGTATGCTGGTGATGGGGATGAATTACAAGCAGAGTGACTGACCTTAATGAAAAAGGATGGAGAAGGAGAGGGAAGTGTGGTTAAATAGGTAGGCACATAATCAATGCATCCAATGATGAATGAAGCAAGTGCAGTGAACCACAATAATAATTATAATAATAATTCTAATTGGGATGGTATTAGGGCTGCAGCAGTGCAATGCAATCAATCAGTGTAATGAAAATGAAATGGATTTAATTAGAAGAGGCCGAGATTACTAGTATAATTTGGAGATTATGAAATAGTTCAGGCAGGCGGAGATCGGAGATTGGTGTGTTGAGGGAAACTTCATCTCTCACAATTGTTTATCTTTCAAATTTCAACTTCACTTCTCCAATAGATTTCTTATTCTTATTTGTTAGATCCAGTAATAAACTAAACTAATATCCAACGGCGGGTATTAGATTAGAGTCATCATTTTGACTTATCTCAACGACCGGGTCCAACTCTTGGTTACAAAATTCTTGCAACATATACTTATACTAGCATGTATCTCTTTTCCTAATATATGTTAAGTGGAAAATTGAAATCACACACATACACTCTCAATGCTATCATTAGAATGTTAGAAGAGGTATAAATATTTGAGGTAACTAATGATATATACTAGAGATATAATTAATCATGTATGTGCAGTGTTATTTATGCATAAACTAAAAAAAATTGATTTTTTTTGTAAGAGTACCTTTAGTTTTCTAAAGATTTTCAAAACATGCTAACATTAATTTATCTCCATATTATTTTTTTCAAATTGAAAATACAACGACGACGTATGAACGTTTTTTTTTTAATTTCCTTTTTATATAGATGCAAAACTCTATTCTTTATAGGGCTTAATGTAGGAAAATGCACACAACTATTACGTGATGTCTATTGTGTATATCCAACTTACGTTTGTTATTTTAATGCATCAAAATTTGTGTTTTAATGTATTATGTAGTACTTTTGATGATAGTAAACCTCTACGGGTGTCACATGACACCTTAAACAGATGACATGTAAGCAAAATACATTAAAACACAATTTTTGAAAGTTGGATGTATTAAAAATAGCACAAGTAAGTTGGGTACACACAATAGACATCTCGTAATAATTTGATGCATTCCCCTGCACTAATCCTTCTTTATATAGTGTGGAAGTACTAACGACGAGAGTGGCCAGATCACAAGCATCTCCTGCTCCAAACTATGTACCATAACTGCTAAGAAACAGTAAACCGTTAGACCCATGAGGCAGAGGGAGTTCCCTCCTAACAAAGCTCCAGCTAAAAATCAGTATGGTAAGTGGTGAGTTGTAAAGTACTTGTGATGCTTTCTAAATGTGAGTAGCTTGTATATTGTTATCGAGAGTGTATATGTAGTTTCTTACTAAGTGTTTTTTCTCCAGGATTGCCTACGGCTGCTAATCTTCATGGTTCTGCTATTTATAGTTGCACTTATTTTGCTAGTTAGTTCGGTGTTCGACCATGATGTGTGTGCATGTTGTTCCTTCTTTTAGGAGTTATTACCATTTTGTGTTATTCTTTGTCTAGTGAATGAAATGGCTTACTCCTACTCTTATCTGCTTCTTTCAAGCTCTCTGGTGTAGTTTTTTTTCTAGTTTGACGGACATGCTTTCTGACATTCTCTTTCCTTGTTTCCTTCTTGACCTAAAAGCGTACAAGTGCCAAACAAGTGATCCGAGCTCAGCTACTCTGTACTTTTGGACAATATGCAACAAAGATGAAGACACTACGTTAAGTGGAATACGAAATCTTCCTTAGTTATCTCCATGAAGTCCTCACTTTGTAGGTCACTTTGAGTCTGCTATACTTGAATTTGTCATGTTCGACTCTCTCCGCACTTGACTCTGTATAAGTTGAATCTGTATTATCTGAACCTGTCAATGTTACACATACTCTGACATGTAATAAAACATAAAAATTAAGATACATTTAGTTAATCTAGACTCAAAATTTAGACTATTCAAATTTATAAATTGTATTTGACATTGTTTCTTTTAACAATGACTTTGACCAATTGCCTAGAGAAGAGCTTCCTCTAGGGGAAGAAGTGGTTACACTATTATTTACTACATAATTTACGTATTTATCCTTTTCCGTCTAGGTTTCCCTATCTTTCTCCTTTTCTGAAAAAGGTTGTCCTCTATTGGAAAAGGTTCAAATTACATATAACCCTAGCATTTGAAAAACAAGATACGGAAGATTGTGAATAGTTTCTCATGATTAAACACACCCTTAATATTTCAATTAATCAACTTAAAGGGTATGAGTTCCTTAATTGAAAACTTTAAGAATTAGCTAGTTAACATATGCTGATGTGTACAATCGTGTTAAAATAATGCTTGCGTGTAGGAAGAAGTGGCAATTTAAAGAAAAGAAAGGTTGAAACAATAAATACATAACAATTCTTTTTAAAATTAATCACTGTGTGCAACGTACTCTTTTATTACTCAAGTCACATAACAATTTCTCAAGTTCTATTTTAACATGCACATTTTTAACCCATTACCGGTTGAACGGGTAAAAACTTAATATATGACATTTTTATTTTATTTATAATATGACTTGGCATCAATATTATTTTAGTGGGTCGATTTGCTTGTACTCTAAAGTTTTACACTCGTATCTTAGTGTTCTTTTCTTTTTTAATGAGGAACATATATATGTCGGAGATGTAGAACACAACCCTCCGACACTAGCCCTCCCAACACTTCAGAACTGGAGACCGAAAGTGAAGAGCAAGCCCGAAAATGATGAAACATGTCGAACAAAACCATATCTTCGTTGGAGTTCCCAATCTTTCCAGTGACCGAATTTCCACAATTCTTTCCTCAACTTTCCGAGTTTGGTGATTTGTTGAAAAGAAGGTTGTTTGCAAGTGTTTTTAGAACTTGCTCGAGATCTGACCGTCGTGAATATTCAAATAAGCTTGAATACAAGCACGAAGTAGGAAAAAAAGTTCACTGAAGATAGTGACTGGAAGTCGGAGATGATGTTTTTGTAAGCGTCATATATCGTTATTGAGTTATGATGTGGAAAATGGAGTGTCTGGTCAAAAGGGATGACCTGATGATGCTGATTAGTTGACAAATTAAGGTGGTGTCGAGATTCAAGTTCGAGCAATGTATGGAGATGTTGTGTATCATGATTAGCTAAGTTGTCAGCTTTTACTAATAATGCGGAGATTGTTAAGAATATTAATAAACTTATTAGTTTAAGGGTTTATGTCTAACTTAGTTATTAAATATAGATTACATAACAATATATGATTCGACACATAAGGCTGGCCCAATCACCTTGTTTTGCTACCTCAAATGGATAACGACCCATATACAATTCCAAAATACTCACCCCCACACTCCATACATCTCCTGCATACCCATCGTATTTCCCTTGGTTCAAATCCGTGTTGATTCGCTAGTTAGAAAGCATAGAACTGGCCTTGGATTAGTTGTTGAGCTATTGTATGATGCAACAATGAGCAACTAATTTACGCCAATAATATAGAGGTGCTTAGTTCATGGTAATTCACTGCGTTCATTTGTTGTAACTTATTCATAACAAGAGCGAAAGCATGTGATAGATCTTATTATATCTTGAGTTCTTGTGTGTATTGAGTTGGTGATTGTGTATTAGCAACATAATTCTGCATATTGTCTCGCATCCCTATCATAATTGTTAAATTTTATATTTTTTAGGTGTAAATTAATCAAAGTTTTTTATTTGTTAATAATCTTGTATATTTTTAGTAGAAATTATATTGAATGGTTTTATACTTACTTTATAGATTAAAATCAGAGGAATATTGCAAAAGAAACAAAGATCGAGCTTTTAAGTGAAGAGAAGGAAGAGCAAAAGCTACAAATTTGATGAGGCTTCACGTTTTGACCAGAACGTACTCTCTCATATGTACTTTAAATTGATTGATTCAAAAGTTCGAATTTACTAGACTCGGTAAGCTACAACAAACATACATACAACCCATTTGGATATGTACACGGGATGCAACAACCTTGGGCTTTGCAAGAGTGTTTTTATCGCACCGACGTAAAAATAAGATTAAAACAAACTAATTTTGTGAGGGAATAAGATTGACACTCGGTAACGTTGAACTTAATTTACTATACTATTACCGCTAGTTTTACTCCCTATAGTCTAGCTTTTAGTATGAATGTTCAATGATGTACAAACATGTTTGCAAATTTAAAACTAGAGTTTACAAGTCACCTTGATTAATTACTGAAATATTAAAAAAATCATAATCTTACTCTGAATATTACACATTTACATAAAAGAAACAACCAAAATAATATAAATATAAATTATGAGGTAGGTAGCTACATTGGATGAATTAAAAAAACTGTTAGCGCGCGTGTTGAGGTGGTGGTGGTGGTGGTGGTGGCAGTAGTTGATGTGCCTGATTAATATTATTGTTAACAAAATCAGTACAAGTGTTGTTGCTTGTAAGGAACGGGTGGCGCAACAATTGCGCTGCTGTCCACCTCCTGGCCGGATCACTCTGCAAACAACATCTGACAAAATCTCTAAACTGAGGAGACGAAGTGGGTGGTGCTTGCGGTGGTTGGTACATGCAAATGGCACACATAAGGCTGGCCCAATCACCTTGTTTTGCTACCTCAAATGGATAACGACCCATATACAATTCCAAAATACTCACCCCCACACTCCATATATCTCCTGCATACCCATCGTATTTCCCTTGGTTCAAATCCGTGTTTATTCTTTCTGGACTCATGTAAGCAATTGTACCCACTGAAGAACCACAAGGATCCATCGTCTGTTCTAAGATTCTTGAAACCCCAAAATCCGCAATCTTTACTTGTTTTTTTGAGTTTATTAGTAAATTAGAAGGTTTGATATCACGGTGGACGATCTTATGACGGTGAAGGTAGCAGAGACCTAACAACATCTGACGTGTTATATGAGCCAAATCATCATCACATGACAAGTGAGTCCCTTGAAGGGATCCACAATCCATGTACTCAAGAAGTACTTGAATCTCACCTCCTCGATCAAACATGTCGTGACACTTGACCACATTAAGGTTGTCAACACTACGTAAGATCTCGATCTCACGACGCATCTTAAGTCGTACGTCTTCTTCATGGTTTCCATAGATTAGTTTGAGGGCAAACACTGTTCCTGTGGGACGATGGATGACCTTGTACACGGTACCTCCACTCCCACTGCCGATTCTGTTGATGCGATCCAATTCGGACAAGTTATATTGGTTTTGGTTTGTTGTACAAGAGGAGGAGGATGGTGGAAGAGGAAGGGGAACGCCTACTGCTATTTGACGTTGTTGGCGTTGGGGTAAGGGTAAGGTTAAGGTTAAGTCTGGACAACGACGGTTACGACGACGACCATGACTGTTTACGTTGTTGTCGTCGTTCCTGCTGGTGATCTTCAGTGGGTGGAAGGGCTTCATTTCTTGAGAATTGAGAATTAATGCACAACTGAAAATAGATAAAACAAGTAAGAAAAGGGTTAATTAAGGTTTGAATGACGGTTCCAGGAAGGCATATATATATATAGATATATGTATATGTGTGTGTGTGTGTTTTCTTTTTTACCTGTTTGACAAATGTTGATGGCTACCTGTTAATTAGTTAGTCGATCAAAAAATGGATCAGTAATTTGTTAGCATGGTGTGATCGATGATATTGTAAGTTGTATTATTAAGGCTGACACCTTTAATAATGATTATCACAGGGCAACCATTTAATCGGATTTACACTATTCCATTATTAATCTGTTCTATAAAAAAAGAAAAAGATAAAGATAAAAAGGATGAGACCCCTTCTGAGCAAAGAGTAACAAAAAAGGAAAAAGGAACAAGTCATAAATAAAAGAAGAATAAAAGAAATGGTCTTGAAAACACACAACAGTTGACTACTAACTTAATCTCATCCTCATCTCAGACCAAGTCAATTTCCTCCGTTTACTGCAACCCAATTTTATAAATCAAAATCTTCAATATTTCATACAACTTTAATTAAAACGTCAAGAAAACTAAAGCGTTGATCTTCAAGGTTAAGGCCACTATTATAATTTGGTCGTGTTTAATTTTATATCGTATTAAATATTGTACGTACAATGTTTAGAGGGGAAAAATTCAAATAATAATGGTAAAAAAGTTAGGGATATAAACACTAATAGGACGTTTCATTACAAATACTCACTTTTACAAAAAAAATTTAGAATGAATATCTCACAACTTATACATCTATAAATTATAAAAATCATAGTTAGATTAAACATACTTTTATCTTTAACCAAAGATTATTTGTATCTATATATAAGCCATTTGTACGTGTCTAAAACACTTCTTGATGAATCTTGATGATGTCTTAATCTTATAATCATATCTTGATCATATAATAATACATTTGGTCTTACAAACACAAAACCAAGATAATCTTTTTGTTTATTTTCTTGTTTCTTGTGCCTAGAATCAAGACGGATACTTTATCTTATCCAATTGATGATTTCGTGTAACCCAAAGCATTGTAGGGTCGAAATACTTCAATCTGAAAGTGTCCTACATGTTTAAAAGTATATATCCAAGTTCTCCATTAATTATCATTCACCCTATACACACCACATTTCCAACATACTTGTTGTAACTCAAGCACCAACAATCAATATCATTTGACTGGAAGACGAGTGATATTTTGGTAAATTGGCGTGCAAGGATGGTGTAACATCCTCCCCAACGGCCTAGTATTTTTCCGGTAAATTTATTTCCTTATTTACTTTATTTAATTGAATTAATTTATATGAAATGTTTGAATGGGTTTTTTTTAGGAATAATTAAATGGGAATTATGGTATTTTTAGTTTAAAATACGGATATGCCTAAGTATTAGAACTAATGCCATCGTCTGCTAGATTAATGATAATAATACATCGTAGTATACATAAATCAAATTATATAAACCAAAATCCAGAAAATTCATCATCATTTCTTCCTCAAACCACCATAAACACACACACTCAAATTGAAGCTCAAATCAAGACCAAAACACTTTCAAATTATATGGTTTAATTCGGAATTCATCATCAATCTATCTTGCAAATCGTTTCAGAGTATTACATCAAGTTTAAGGTTAGTTTTTGGTTTTTCAAAAAAAAGAGAGAAAAGATAGTTAGTTGGATTTAATTATGTGTTTTTATGTTAAATTGATGCATTTCGAGTGTTTGTTTATATATTTGCGAAGTGTTGGAACGTTCAATTGGTGAAAAACGATGTTAGAATTAAGATTTGGGAATTTTTTGTGGAAACAGCCCTGTTTTCTGCAAGTTCGCAGGATGAACTGGTTTGGCGATATTGGTAATGTCGCTAGTAATGTCGCGGCTAATGTCGCTAGTAATGTCGCGTCTAATGTCGCTGGTAATATCGCTTCTAATATCGCAGGTCAAATTAGTTGAGGTTTCGGGGCGCTGCCCCTTGACCCCACCCGCTGACCTGCCAGCGGGACCGCAGCCAGGGGCCAGCCCCTTGGACCCCGTCAGTCGTATTGCCCCTTAAACCCACGCTGTTTAGTCGACCCCGAGTGGGTCATTGCGAATACCATATGCAGGATGATATATATATGTGTGACTATTTATATGAATATTAAACATTGAATTATGTTAACAGATTACTGACTGATATTCCGTTTATTCTCAGAGACGCAGAAGACTCAGTGATATAAGACTACTGAGCTTGTAAGCCGATATACCCAAGTGAGTAGATCTGCAACTCATAATTTGAGTTAGTTGTAATAATGTGGTTACAACAAGTAACGTAGACTTGATAGACTGTATAGTCTGAATTATGATTGTGAATATCTGCTTGCTATATTTGTGGCCTTCGGGCATCTGTGTTATTCAGAGGTCAATTGCGATTGGACTTGGTTACTACTGTGTTCAACACAGGTTCCAGATACATGTGTTGTCGCTGGAAAGTGTGTTGTTGTGTTGTAGTGCCAAGTTATCGGTCTATTCTGTATGGGCCTATACAGATTGTGGTAAGTGTTACTGTGGGCCACGCGGCTGTAGGGTTCCTCAGTAACCACCGATCCTCTTGAGTTTATGTGTTTACCGTGTTAAATGTAAACAGATTGTTATGCTAAATTGAATTATTAGTTGTCCATTCATTCACTTAGCTTTGTGCTAATCCTACCATTTCCCTTCCTGCAGGTTATGTTTATCTTTTGTGGGTTGGGCAGGAAGATGGGCTGTGGAAGGAATGTTTGATATGCGCTCATTCTCTGATAAATATGTTTACGTTTTGATAGTTAATATGTATGTAGATTTTGAAGAATAACAGAATATGTTTTGTTTCAGAAATATTTTAAATATTGTAAACTCGCGAAAAATTTATGTCATTTTGTAAGATAATATATAATACTATCTTTTATCCATCGCTTCCGAGTCAAGTGACTAGTTTAACCCTGAGATAATTAAAGGGGTGTTATAGATGGGATCAGTAGTAGTCGCAAGCTGATAAAGAAGGCTTTTGAGGTTTGGTGGATGGATAGGTGGCGGTCCGAATGGCCATATCGGGTTTGTTTAGTTGCTTCGAACCCCTCGTCTACCGGAGAGGCTAGAGGAGATATATGGGGTTTCTGCCAAATCCACAGTGATTGCGCAATGAAGGCTTGCCGCTAAGATGAAACGTTAGCCAGAGAAGGAGAGCATATTGTTGCGCTAAATGTTAGGCGTCATTAGTATTTCCATAATTAAATCAGTTACTAATACAAGTTGTACCTACGTACGTGTATGTATATATATATATATATAGGTTAGGTTCAAACGAGAACCACACAAAGGTACATAACTGCGAAAACTTTTACATTACATGGTCTTATATATGTAAACACAACAAATTACATATAAATGTTATTTAATGTTCATCTTATTGACAAACAAAAGTTAAAAAAAATTGAATGTTAAATCATACATTATATGAAATCTCCACATGTTGAGAGGCCAAATATGCACATGTGAACGAAAAAATATAAATTTGTTTTTAAAGGTAACTGTGAGGTTTTTTCAAATCTATATCAATACTCGTTTGAACATGTGAAAATCCCTATAATTTAAAAGTTCTCGCAATTCTGTACCTTTTTCTTGTTCTCGTTTAAACCTTTGACTAGTGTATATATATTTATATACACTAGTTTATTTATCGGCAGCAATGCGGGTTAACCGATTTGAGTCTTTAAAGGTAACAATTGAATTAAAAATAAACATAATGTAAGAAATGTCATAACAGAGAAAAGAAATAGACTAATTAATCGAAGTAAAGTAGTTCGTTGCACAATATAAGGAATTCAAAACAGTAACACTTCATTATTAATAAGCATGAACTAACATAATTAATCATCATGTAAGAGACTATGTTATTACATTAAGAAATCAAAACGTGACACTCATAACAATGTCTTATGATTGGTAAATAAAAGGGTTTATTGTTTCCTTATACGCTAAACTTTGCACTTGTTAGTTTTGCATGGTCCCAACTTTAAAACCATCTATTATATGAGAAAACTTTCTAAAAGCTCTATTATATGTTGTGTGCGACTTGTTCCTGGAATTGTTGGTCATACGTACATGTCACGTGTCCAAAATTAGGACCATATGACCGACAATTCCTAGTAACAAGTCACACACAACATAGAATAAAGGTTCTTGAAAGTTTAGCTCATACAATATATGGTTCCATAGTTTGGACCATACAATAGCAAAAGGTCTAATAGTGCATAACGAAACAATAAACCCTAAATAAAATAAGCACGTGAATCAAAGAGAAAAAGATCTTTGTCCTTTAAGCCAAGGTAAATAATCTACGATTCGTGAATGAATATAGCACGGGACTCGTGTACATAAAATGTATCCAAGTGACACGTTAGTACCTGTTCTTCGGTAACACAAGTTTTCGTAACACAATTCTCCCAGTTTCCCATCAACAACGTATACCATTTCTCAATTTTATCAGCCTTTAAATTTTTAAACAACTTTATCTTGAAGATGTAAACATAACCACAAACTCTTATTTTTGACAACCAAGTGAAGGATTGAGATCCTCTCAAGTAACTTGATAGATCAAGTTACTCTTTTGTGAGTGATGATGATAATAAAATAAATAAATAAAGTGCTAAATAGTGGGCCCATTTTATTCCTCTCTCACAAAACACATTACATGATCTATCATGTTATAAAATTACTTAAGAGGATTCAAATCCCCAAGTGAATATAGTTCAACGAATCTTTTAGGGATAATATGCGTATATTTAAGTTAAGTAAATATGTTATTTCAAATAGACGTGAGTTCACACATATAAAAATGGTTGGTATAATTGTTACTTACTATAACACCTTTATCGACTTGGTAATTGGACAAGTGCAACAAAAAAAGTGTTCTGGGCTCAGCCTTACCTCTACCACTTGAAGAGGATCGTAGTTCAACTTCATCTACAATTAAGAACATAAAATAAATAGCAGGTCAACTGTAGCAATAATAAAAAACTTGATATATTCCATAATGAGATTGTACACATTACTACTATCATAGTTAAGAACCCAAAAATATGCACTTTCATTTACACTAGGTGGACCCCAAAACATAAGTTGGATGGGATTAAGTAACGGATTAAGGAGATTGAGTTCAAAATGTCCATCAGCAATGTATGACATAATCATAGGTTGACCATATTGAACATCATAACTTTTGCATATGTTTTTCCATATTTCACATTTGAAGGTTGCACCAACCAATTTAGACCTAGAGTTGTCGTAAGAATATGATATCAACACACGATAATTCTTACTTTCAATTATTAAGGCAACATGTTTAGTTTTTTGATCCGTAAAGCCTCTTATAAGTCACTAAGGAAACATTTGTAGGGTAATTCAATTGACAACATGAACTTAAAAATATACATAATCATATAATAATTATCACGACATCCAAATGTCAAGAGTCATACCTAAAACTGCTTTGGATCATACTCACCAATCAATATGCATTTAGGCACTCTAAAACTCTTGGTTAACCATTTGAACTTCAGGTTCATTCTTATTGTAATCAGTCACATAGAAGTTGTTGAAATCTTTGTGAACGAAATGGATGATAACAACACCATTTGGATTTTGGAAACTTTTCAAGAAGTAAATGTCTCCATTGGGATCCATACAATCACCACATTCCTACTTCCTCACATTCGACCTTAACCTCGTACTTGTAACCGACATTCGCATGTAATACCATGTATTTTTCGGCCATGCGATGGTTTTCATTGAAAATACGTGGTAAGTTTTATCAATTAAGATTAAACGTTATTAGTACATACTCAATAATACTTAAAATAAATCATAGAATATAAAGGATGTGAGTAGATAAAATAAAAGACGCACAAAAAATCCTTGATGATTGTGTTGAATAATTTGACGAAACTCAATCTTTTGACTCTTGCATCCATGATGTAAATAATAATAAAAAGAAAAATGAAGCAGTTTTTTTTAAAACCTCTATGAAAATTGAGTTATATATTGTGTGACTAAAGAAATCAACTATGTGTACATAACTAAAAGTTCGACATATATTCATATAAATAATAGAAAAAGATTGGATTGCCTTTAACTAGCGATTGTGATTAATATCTCCATTAAAAGATAAAGGGTTTATTGTTTGGTTATTTATCGAACTTTACATTTTTTACTATTGTATGTAACCACCTTTCAAAAGTGCTAGTGTATGTATTGAACTTTACAATTTCATATATTGTATGTAACGAGTGACCGGATGAGCAGGTACCATGTTTTTCCTCTTGAAAAAAAGTCTATTGTACGTATCGAATTTTATAAAAATCTCTATTGTATGTATCGGACTTTGTAAAAATTGTCTATTGTATGTATCAAACTTTGTAAAAATGTCTATTGTATGTATCGAAACCGGTGATTTTCGTTCACCGTTACATACAATATACGAAATTGTAAAATTCGATATATACAATAACACTTTTAAAAGGTGGTTACATACAATAGTAAAAAATATAAATTTGATACAAAATCAAATAATAAACCCAAAGATAAAATGTAACTTAATTTTGAAAATTGTGGGTTAAAATATAATTGAGAATAAATAGGATAGTTAAAAAGATGAAAATATTATCCTATTTTAGGTAGATAATCCGAGTCTTTTTCTCTACAGTGTTATATTTGTAATGTTTCTATCGATACAAATGAAAAACATAATTACCTAATATCGAAAAATACAACTAAAATTTAGGATTAATTTAAATATTTAGCTACAATAAAGTGTGCTTATATGTTAAATGTATATACGTAATACTATATGTCTATGTATTTCCATATATATCACTACATAATACTATATGGCAAGTAACAACATATAACTTCACAAATATTTTACAATGGTAATTTATAATGGCTTAAAATAGAATACGAAAAATGAATGGGAATAAATTTATTTATGTAATAAAATAAGAAGTGACATTTATGATTAAACATCTTTTAATTTTTTTTTAAATATTTATTTAATTAAGTATTACATAGTGGACACTAAATAAAATAAACTATAGATTACAATTTTCTGACTTTTTAATGTTTGTTAACTTTTATAATTTTTGACCTTACACAATAATTAAAATAAATGTATGTGTAACAATTTAATTATTATGTAATACTTACTAAATTAAGAATCTACAATTAAACTTGAATATTTTATGTTTCGTAAATTTATATTTGAATATTAATATAACTCTTATTTCTCAACTCTTTCTAATAAAGAAAAATGATCAAAATATTGTTCTTCTGTTATATGTTAACCTAGCTTTTTAAATTTCAAATTCGTATCAATATTCAATATCAAATATCTAATAGAAAGATACAAAAAAAGTGCCTTTCATAATTAGGCTAGACAAAATTTTCAATTAATAAGAACTTAATATTAAAAATATCAATTTATAATTGGCATTTTGTCATGTTATTTAAACTACAAGGAGCATAAAAAAATAGATGAGGAGGAAACCGTCATTTGGTGTCATGTTATTTAAACTACAAGGAATGTTATTTAAACTACAAGGAGCATAAAAAAAACAGATGAGGAGGAAAACCGTCATTTGTGGATAGTTGTGGGCACGCTTATAAAAATTGAAAATGTTGGCAAGAAGGAGCCTACATTGTTGGATAAAAAGGAAGGAACCAAATGAAGGTAGAGGATTTCTCCATACTAACCTCTTTTGATTCGTTTGATTATTTATTTGTTTGATTTGTTAGTTCTTAATATGTCGGTTCTCATGATATTTACGGATTCTCATCTTATGTATAAGAAGTCTTTTGATCTCGTTATATGTTCGTTCCGATATCTATCCTTTACGTGAGGATTCCGATATGCTATGATAAATTGGTTATTGTGAAAATTGTCTTAACTTTTAATTTAGAGATTATTATGTACGTTTCGATTCATTACGATACCCGAGCTATTTCCTACCTATAGAGGTATCATAGGGGCGTCATTATGGCACCAATGGCATCATACCATTCGTGGGGGTGTGATCAGTTCACGATGTCTTCTTTGTTTGCCTTGTTAGAGCACTTTAGCTATTAGGAGGCGTATGAATCGACCTTGGCGTATGAATCGACCTTGGCATATATGATTTGTAGATTTTGATGGATAATTTTGTTGTACCCATACACCATCATATATTTGTAGAATACATATGAATCAACTGATCCTACCTACCTATTCCCAACATAACAAGTGTAGGTACATATGTACAACTAGCTGAAAATATTCCCAACATAACAAATCGCAGCTCAAACAAAAAGTAAATTATTGAATCTTGAAACATCCTAATTCCTAACGAACAATTTAATAATTGTCAATTTGTCATTCGATTTAAAAATAATATATATCAAAAATTAATTTTTTTTGATAATTTCATCTAACTAAAAAGCACAAGACTTGCAACACTCTTACAAAGGTAAATTTGGTTGCAATTATCTACCCTAAAAAAACTAAGATATTAATAAGGAAAGCTATACTAATACTCTTGGGTAGAAGAGGAAGAGCAATGGCCTTGAATTAATCAGTGGGCGGCGTGATGTTGAAGATGACGACGCTCCTCTGGAAGAGCAATGAGGTAGGAGAAGATGATGCCTCCGAAACAGATATGATAGAGTTTCAATTGATTCAGTTTCAATGTATTTCGCGTGGTAATTATCCAATCCTTTCTTTATCCAACTCTTCATATTGCTCACTTTGAGCAACGGCTTCACGCACTCCGGCACGTCCTTCACCTTCACCCCCCTCATCTCATTCAATATTTGCCTTATCGCCATTTCCCTCAAACCCTAACTCCCAAATCTATTTTAATTTTAATTTTCTTGTATACTACATACGCTACCAATTACTCATTTTGTAATTTCCAACGGACCAACATCCATGTCAAATAACCGTGGCCCATGTCAATTATATTTAACGAATAACTAATGAGCATCAAATTCGAGTTCCAACCTGTATCCAAACCTGAAACGAATAACTAATGAGCATCCTCTTACAACAATACCTTTGAAATATTAGTTAGAAGCAAGGCCTTAATATGTTTAATTTAGTATTTAATTAGATTAACATAACCAATTTGAAATATTATAATTTCACAGAATCTCTATCCATCTTTACTGACCGAAGGGTTTAAGAAAAGGCTAATATTATTTTATTTTTGGTTTTATCACAACCTTGTGTCCTTACCAATGTTCATTTCCAAGTTTCAAGTTTGGTACAACCCTGCAGTTAACTCTAAAAAGAGTACACTTGAATAGCATCAAATACACAGAAGGGGATGAATTAATTTTCTTTACGTGTGAAAAACTCATCTACAACACAATAGAGAACAATATACAACTTCAATCCAATGACCATCTGATATATGCAAGCACAGTAACAGCTTCAAAGGGAGTCCTTAATCCTTGAACACCACGCCACCATCTAAGTTTTGATTGCGTGGTAAGGTACTCCACCTGGAAGAAAATAATTCATTCATATCAGGAACTACTATCAAACTAGAAAAATCATCGTCTCTATCTTTCCTTCAAGGTAAACCAGAATCACTTGCAAACTAAAAGATATGCTAATGATGGAGCTTACCAAATATCCAAACTCATCTATGCATTGATAGCTCAGTAGAGACCCAACATTCTTAGCTCTGTAACATGGCTAGGGTCAAGCTCAGCAGCATCCTTGTTCACTTCTCTGTCTTCTACAATGTATTCCTGGTAAAAGAATCAAGTTCATCAGTAAACACCAACAAGAGTTCGCAGACTTATATTTTGAAGAAGAGGAGAGAAACACATTAGAACAAGACAAGGACAAATACACGCAACAGTTTGTACAGAAATACCTAACCAATTCCATATTGCTTTTGAGTTGAGTGCCTACCACATGCCTAATACTAATAGTAACAAAGGCATCAACTCTTTTTTATCCCTATCACTTTTGTATGGGGGATGCGCTTCTGATGAAAGCCCAACCAGAAAATACCATGATATTGGGCCATACTCAAAATAAAATAGCAATAATGATGTTCACAAGCAATATTAATGGCTTATACTCGAGAGATAAGCCAACTCTGGATAACGGTTTACTTTCGATAGGTAAACCAACTCCTCTAATGACACTCAAACTAATATTCTCACTATGCGGGAGGATATAAGTAATATGAATGATCAACAAACTTGAAAGCAATTTAGAAAAAAGGTAGTCCGTATGGAGAGGATTACCGCTCTTTTCAACTAATTTTTGTTTTAAAAATAGCAATGCACTCCAATGAGAAAAGCTTTCTCCTTCAAAAGCTATACACACACGCATTGGACAAAATCTCTGGCCTAAGACTTGAAATACTTGATGCTTAAAAAAGTTTTCTGCTCTAATGAGTAATGATAAGTCATTAAAAGACTTTTTGCTTAAAAAAAGCTTTAGAGAAAGTTATCATTGGAGATGCTCCAAGTCCAATAGCTCCTTACATATTAACTTTAAGAACATTATAATGGTCCCAAGACATGTCAAAGATCCTTTCTCAAGAAAGCTACATTCAATCAACTAACATAAACAAATTTGCATCCATTTCTGGAGTTAACCACGTAAGTAGTTGGATAGTACGTCTAGCACTAGTAAATCATATAATCCCTTAAATTTACCAATTGATGTTACATAACAGCTTCTAAGTGCAGGCTGTTTTACTCCTACCATACATTTGTTGTATAAGAGATAGAAGAGCCAACCTTTGTCAGTTCTTGTTTGGCAAGAATGTGATAGTGGCGTTCATTGATTCGCTGTCCACATATAATGGCTATAAAGAAACCGTAGAGCAAGCCCACCAAAACAATTGCTAAGACTGAAATTAGCAAAAATGAGACAGGTTAGAGCACGTATTCTCGGTTTAAGTGAAAAATTAGACAACACAGGTTGTCTCGTGTCTTTGCCTTAAAAAAGCTTTTGTTACCAAAATAATTTATAATAATTCACGTCACATATCATGCCAGCAACATAAACATTAGGTAGTAGTTATAATTAGCAATAAAATATTTTCTATCTCATGCATCCCTATCCATCTTATCAAAGTTATTAATAATGCATCATCCACACATCATTTTAGCAAGTGATGCTGTGACACAGTATAGTACGACTCCAGCAAGAACTCAGTTCTTGAAAAATAGTAAGGTGATAAAATTGTCCTTACCAGCCATCGTATAAAACCCATAAGGGTGTTCTTCATATCCAAACATTTCTCTGAGCTCATCTCCATAAAATTTATAGACCAACACACCTAAAAATGCTACAATCTGTTGAAATTATCCAAACAATATCTTATCAAAAGCAATTCAACAATGAGACACCGGTATTGACAGCGTTAACAAGAAACACTGATAGAGAAGGAACGAGGATTCACGTAGCTGGTCAGCCCATACATACTTATGAATGAAAACAATGGGGAAACTGGCGTGTCACACTGGCATAGGCTGATATTTCCTTAAGATAATTCAGGAGTGATATCAGGTAAAAAGGTTCTTATAAACTCAAAGATCATTCCACAATGTTCAATTGAGCATTAAATTGGTTAATACCATTGAACTTCACATAGCAGCAAAGACACAAACAGTCACGAAAATATATTTTTTTCAGTATCATAGTACCATATTTATAATAGCAACAATGATAGAGAGGAGTAGGAGTGTGGATGTCATGAAGATCGCGTAAAACATTTACAATGTGTGTGATGAACAGCACAGTCTTTGTTGAAGAAAGATGACATAAGAAAGGGGAAATCCATCACGTTAAATGAATACAGAATATAAGTGGCGTTCGTACCAGTTGAACAATGACAAAAATGAAAGCATGATCTCTTGCAACCAGCAACTGAAATTTCAACCTCAACCACCAGCGGTCAGGTGGGACATTTGCTCGTAGTATAAACACTGCCCTACATTCTGTGCAGTGAGAGAAAGCAAAGCCTTCCTGCAACAATGATAGATGTACGTCAGTAATTGTTTGATAAGACCTCGAAACTATATATATATATATATAAATCGAACTATCATTAGTAAAATAAAACAGCAATAAATCATGATAAAGAACAAGATAACAGCTTTAGATTTCCACTCTCTCTATGACAATTGACACATAATTCAAGTGTATTTTAATATTGAATCAAGTATGAGAATCAACCTCTCCTAACTCCTAAATATAGAGCTAAGTTATTATGGGAGGGAACTATACTTTAGTAAGTACACTCTAGATTCAATTCTGCATTGGCCAAATGGGGGCCTAACATTGTGCAGCAGTAAGTAGTATTGATAGAATTGAGTGACTGTTTATAGCGGAAAACAGATTACTCACTAATTAACCTCATCTTGAACACGTAATTTCAAATAAAGAACATCAACATATATTCAGTTGCTAGAGTATCATATACCATATTTGAGAACATACCCTCGTCGACCTCCAATTATCAAGACAGGACCTGTGGACATATTTCTGGGTGCCTCTACAATGGCATGGTGCAATCAAATCTTCTCCTGTGAATCAGTTACAAGAGGATCTCAATATTGGACTAAAAGACTTATAAATCAAGTTAAAAAACAGTTGCATTGTTTCAACTAGAACAAAAGAAACAGTATAGACCTTCCGTATCAAGGCATATGCGGCACTGCGGTTGGTCTGAAGTTACCAGACTAGAATTTTCATTGACATCAGAAACTTGAGAATCTTCAACAGATATCAAACAATCAGTGCTACCTACAGTTCTTATTTCAAATGTAGATGAACAGTTGTCAACTCTGTCAGCATTTAAGATGGGTTCTGTTTCTGAAGAGCCGTCTCTTGGATTGTTATTTGACATTAGTTGCGAATCTGGATCCAACTACATGTTGCAAACAAGTTTTTCCTATGTACCATTTCAACAGAAACTGCAAAGTCTGCAAGATATAGACAAACAACATAACTAATTAAGAAGATTCATAGTTGAATTGTTGTTTGATTAATTTGTTTCTAATCATCTCTTTTTATAGGCCCTCTAAGGTAGTTTCTCGTCTCCTTTCCGAGTTCATTTTGGGGCAGTCTTACATTCCTGGTTACATTTTCATACACACCAAGTTGGTAAATGAACGTTCAATATACTGAGAAATCATTTTCTCTATACCACAATTTAACTTATAGATGTATCCTAAAATACCTCAGATTTTGGAGATCAAGTTAAGTACCTCAGATTTTGGAGATCAAGTTATTTGTAAGATGACGACAATAATTAAGATAGAAGCATATAGCAATTAGCTGCTATAAGACTTTCAATTAATAATCTAATCTAAATCTAATCTAATCTAATATAATCTAATCTAATCTAATACTAAATCATCAAACAATGAAATATTGAGAGGTCTTACAGATAATTTTGGAGGTGCCGGCCGATGAAAAGGAGATCACCACAAAGAAAGACCTGGAGTTAACGATGGCAAATTAGAGTTTTGCCTCTTTCCAATTTACGATATTATGATTTTATTGTTATTTCCTCAAGTCGAAAAAACAAATAAATAAAAGAATACTGTAAACTAGGTGTTTGATGAAATTTTTTAATGAACATTTGTTTCACATAATATTTTCTATGCAAAATGGGTAAAACATTGTTAGACATATGCTAATTTTATTTCTTTCATTTACTTTACTACCAGAGTATATAAATAAATTAAGGGGTTTTGATAAAAAAGAGTGGACAGCCTCTCCACCAATTAAAATGTGACACATATCATCAAATATATTTTCTTTAACCCTTTTTCATTTTCCATATATTTTACCTCTAACTTGTTACTCACTTACACCCTGACCTCTACCCCACCTGCATACCCCCACCACCTGCTGTCAGCAGCAACCGGCAGCCACCAGCTGTCACCGTCAATTGCTGGCTGTCGGCAATTTTTTTTTCTTTTTTCTCAAAAAAATCTTTCTTTTTTTTTTTCAAAATTTTTTTTACCCTTTTTTCCATTTTTCTTTACATTTTTTTACGTTTTATTAACGTTTTTATTCGTTTTTTCGTTGTCTTTTCGTTTTTTTTACGTTTTCATTCGTTTTTTCATTTTCTACGTTTTTTCATTTTCATTCGTTTTTTCATTTTCTTACGTTTTTTTTACGTTTTCATTCGTTTTTTCATTTTTCTTTTCGTTTTTTTTTACGTTTTCCTTCGTTTTTTTCATTTTCTTTTCGTTTTTACGGTTTTTTTTACGTTTTCATTCGTTTTTCATTTTCTTTACGTTTTTATTCTTTTTTTCGTTTTCTTTTTATATTTTCATTCATTTTTTTATTTTCATTTCGTTTTTTACGGTTTTTTTACGTTTTCATTCGTTTTTTCATTTTCTTTACTTTTTTTAAAGTTTTCATTCGTTTTTTCATTTATTTACGTTTTCATTCGTTTTTTTCATTTTCTTTTCGTTTTTTTTACGATTTTTTTACGTTTTCTTTCATTTTTTCATTTTCTTTTTTTTTACGTCTTTTAACGTTTTTTACATAATGCATGTTATTTTAATGTTTATTGCTACATTTTATACATAAAGCATGTCATTATAATGTTTGTTGCTGCATTTTGTACATATTGCATGTTATTTTGATGTTTGTTCCTGCATGTTATACATATTGCATTTCATTTTAATGTTTCTTACTGTATTTTATACACACTGCATGTTACCTTGATGTTTGTTGCTGCATTTTATACATATTGCATGTTATTTTGATGCTTGTTGCTCCATGTTATACATATTGCATGTCATTTTAATGTTTGTTGCTGCATTTTATACATACTGCATATCATTTTACACATATTGCATGTCATGTTGATGTTTCTTGCTGCATTTTATACATACTGCATGTCATTTGGATGTTTGTTGTTGCATGTCATATAACATGCAGTATGTATAAAATGAAGCAACAAAAACGTAAAAAAGAAACAAAAAGTAAACGAAGATAAAATGAAAAAACATACAAAAATGTCAAAAAACGTAAAATAAAATGAAAAAAAAAATCGGAAAAACGTAAAAAAAAACGTAAAAAACGAAAAAAATGAAAAAACGAATAAAAACGTAAAGAAAACGAAAACAAAGAATAAAAACTAAAAGAAAACAAAAAAAACGTTAATAAAACGAAAGAACAAATAAAAAAGTTAAAAAACCTTACAATCTTCTTTCTGAAAAAATAGTTTTAAAAAAAAAAATTTTAAAATAAAATAAAATAACTTCTAACCTAATAATTATAATTAATTATAAAAATGTCACAATTATTAACATTGATTAAGAAATAGATTACTAAAATTAGTTGATTACTCTCTCTCCTTAACTTTCATCCTCTTTTTGATCCCATTTCATAAATTAAAATTACGACATGCTAAAATGTTAAAGATTATACTTCGGGTTGCATCTAATTTATGTGTTTTTAACATATATATTACACGTGCTATTAGTATTAGTCTCTTATCTCTTATACTAATAAAAAAATAACTTCAATAAGGTAATTTTGCTAAAAAATTGAACTTTATTAATCAATCAAATACTTAGATTTCACACCTCTTTCGATTAATCAATTAAATACACTCATTTATCTAAAATTAATAGTCTATTATAAAAAATTTCTTTCATCGAAAGATTAGTTATTTGAGTTGACTGTGTTCATGAAATTAAACATAGCTGATCTCGACAAACATCATATATTTAGATCCAGATGAGTATTTTATATTCTTTCACTCTTTTAATTTGATTATGTTTTCACAAAGTTATGTACATTTTTAGCATCGCTGGGTTATTTCGATGTTCAATTCAAAATTTATTTGTATCTATTTTCATTCATATTCATATTCATATATGAAACTTAGATAATGCCACTTCAACTTGAGAAAAAAAAACGTCTATACAAATTAACATTAATAAACCATCTTTTCTGTGTAAAGGAATTATTCCTCCGTACAAGAGAGAAGAGAACGTGATTTGAACTCGCAACTTTCAATGACAGAGACTCATGTGTGGTGGGCACCAACCACCCAACCAAACCATCCTTGCTAATAAACAACCTCCTAACTACTTAAAATAATATTGATCAACCTTCTCTGTATTCTCTCAATTCAATTTCAAATTAACTACACAAACTACAAAGGTCAACATTTAATATAAAAACTCACCTTATTGACATATTAACATTCAACGATCTGGATGCATACACGGATTTAAGAGTTAGAAGAAGTTGTTTGCACGTAATACATTGGAGAAATACATCGACAACATTAAAGGCAAAATTAACACGGTTAAATATAATTACTAAAAAATATCTACATATCACGTTATATATAATCACATAAACAAATTTCATGTTTTATTAAGTATTCAATCTTTCTAATTAAACATATTTATATTATATAATATATATTCAGTAAAACATTAAATTCCATTACATAATATTTACTATAACACCAATAGATCAAGAAAGACATTCGTGAAGATAATTTTATTGCTAAGTTGCAAAACATGTACTTTTTATACTACATATGTAAGTATGTAACCCATCACCACCAAGTCGAGTCTTAGCTCACAAGTCCATCAGGGGCAAGTAACCTTCAATATCACCTTCCCAGAGATATCCATCACCAAGCAACCCAACTCCCAACTACTTTCTGGAACCTTCCTTCAACTGGCTCAACCACCAAGTAATAATACTATCCTACAACATTATCAGCATGACACGTGTTTTGCATCGCATATGGGTTGTTACAGTCATATACAAGTATCATAGCCTTTTTAGCTACAGGATTTTAAATGAGATACATCTTCTTTCTAAATTCTCTTATCAAATCTCACATAATTGTAATTTTGTCACAGCGATAATGATGTTTGGATCAATGACAGTCGTGATCAAACTAACAAAAAATTTTAAAAGTCTACAGAAAATCATGGAATATTATATAACTTAATAATAAAACCCAAATAAGTTCATGTTAGTAGCCACATGGCAAATTCATTGGACATATTCAAAAGATGACTGGTTAGTTGCTTACCGGTTAATCGTCACCAGAAAAGTGAAGATTTTTATAGCATATCGCAAAACTGAACATACATGCTACTAATATACTAAGTGTGTTGCTGTCATCTGCGTTGACACCGGCCATTTAGCAATGGTTAAAACTTTGAAAATTATATTTCTCCCTTCATTATCAGTAACGAAATGTAGTATGCATACATACAATAATCAAAACTTATTTAAAGGCTTTATGACCTGTCCTGTATTATCAACTTGTTTATCAACTTTGCTTTTCCAAAAAGTATATGATTTGACAGCACAATAAAATTACAACAACCCTGGAAGATAAAGCTCAAACAACAAATCTCCAAATAAGCTCGTTAAGAGCAAACGAAAAATAATTTTGAAGCTTCAATGCAAACCTTTCAATCATATTAGACAGGATCACTAACTAGAGGAAAAAGTACCTGCTCATGTGGGCATTGCATATGATTAGAGACTTAGTATTCTTAAATTCAACAACGTCATTGCAGACCATAAATAGACTTAAACTAAAAACACAATCACAAGCACCTTGTCAAACCATCATGTTCACTTCATCTTCCTCCCCAATCGTTGCTTCATTGAACATGTACTGGCTCTGATACTCAATCAAGTACTGTGTCGATCTCTTCACATCCCAAAAAAGCTCATAAACTCGACTCACGTCTTCCATCTCCACAACCTTCCCTTTCCTCTTTTGGCAAGCCAAAGCAGCTGAGGTTATCAGGTTTATGGCGTATCTCAAAGACGTGTCAACCCCAATTTTGGTCAACAAAACCTTTGCATCTTCAGACACATCAACATCTTCCTCTTGACACCTTATATCAAGAATCTTGCGAATGTCATCTTCTGTGTATGGTTGTGTAGAGATGATGAGGAGGCGATCCAGGAAATCGATTGGAATCCCGTGTGGGGATTTGTAGTGTGTGCCTCGAATAGTGGTGATTCCTCGGTTGGTGGCAACAACTAGTATTGGTGCCATGTCATTTTCTAATGCACGATTTAGGAATGAAAAACACTCGATGTCAAGCATGTGGACTTCGTCTATGAAAAGAACACCTGGGACAATCTCTGCCTTTCCTTCCTCTCGCCACTCTGCGACCTTGGTGTCAATCTGCTCCCTCACCTCAGCTCGTATTTCTCCTGTGTCACCTGTGAAAAGAGCAAGAAACCCCTGTGTTCTGCAATTTACCACAAATTTCATTCATGTTAAAACACATCAAAACAATAGTATAGAATTGGATGAGAAAAAAGAAACACAACAAGTAAAACTGTAATGCGTTAAACCCCTAAAGGTTAGTACATTGCTATTTCCACTTTTCTTCCTAGTACTCTCAGCATAAATGTAAGGTTTAAATGGCAGTTGTTCAAGGCAGCAGGTCTATCAAGTATTGCTTTTGATGATAAGCTCATACCAAACAAATGAATTTGGATGAAGCCAAGCCATATCTATCCAAGCATACCCATAGCATAAGGGTATAAACAACAACCCAGATTATATGTTTTGGAATGTTAATAGAATTGTTTTTTAACACTCCAATGCAAACATAAAATTAACGGCAATTACTAGTACCATCTAAACTAACAATCTACAAGCAGCAGCAGGAATTGAATGTATGCCATCATACCTGCTATTGATAACATCGATTTCATGAAGCGTAACACAATGCACGACTTCTTTCCTCTTCTGCAATTCTCCATCAGGACACTGCACGAACTTAGTCTGTGGTCCCATGGCATCATAATCTCTAGACCTGGAAAAAGATCTACCAAGTTTTGTAATTTTTCCAGAAGCCTTATCAATAGCAATGACATCACCACTCTGGACTTTATCCTTCCCTAAAGCCTCAATCATCTTTGCTCCTAAATCGTACACAGTCTCCATTTCAGTTGTCTTGAGAGTCAACTTCCCTGTTTTGGACGCAGCAGCCGCTGTAGCAGGACGGTCGATTTGGATTTCAACAACTTCACCTTCAATGACTTCAGTTTCCTCTTTAATCCTAACACCAATGGCCTTCCTAAAAGCCTGCATAAGAGCTTCTGTTTTAGACATCTCAAGAGAAAAGAGTTCGCTACCTGCCAGCATAGCGAAAGGGGTTTCCAATCCAATTGATTTTGCCATTCCCATTGCAATCGCTGTTTTCCCTGTTCCGGGCTGACCAGCCAGGAGAACGGCTCGACCGGCAATCTTACCATCTTTGACCATCTGGACGATCACTCCGGCGGCTTTACGGGCAGTAGTTTGACCAACCATGCCTTCAGATATAGCGCGCGGTTCAAGGGATGAGTCAAGACCTAGGCCTCGAATGTGAGAATGAGCGCCAATTCGCTCAATTCGTGTTAGGTCCTTGGTTTCTCCTGACGATACTTTTACCTCCACCATCCTTCCTTACTTTGCTGCTATTTGATCGGTGACGACCACAATAAATTAGGGTTTAGGGTTTTCGTGGCGTGTTTGTAAACTGAACTATTTGAAGGTGAAATATAGTAGTGAGTTAATTAGGACGTTCGTCCTTATGTTTCACAAGAAATAATGGTTTAATTTTTTATACTTTTTAATTACATTAATCAGTTTTATTTTCAAAATTAATTATAAGATGGTCTTTGACGCTAATGACCGGTTAATAACTTCTGTTAAGTCACACTATGTGCATCATTACATGAGAGTAGAGTCGTCTTTATAGATACTATTATTATTTAATTACTTAAGTCAAAAAAACTAATAATAATATTATTTTTTCTCACTCACCGTGACACTACGGTTGTGTTTGGTAGTAAGCATTTGGAAGCATTTTGGGGCGACAAGCGATTAGCAGTTAGCAATTTGATTCAAAAGTTTGTTTGGCAACAAAGCAACTAGAGTTTGCATATTTTCTAACCGTTTCCTGCTAAATGTTTGATGAGGAAGCATTTCAACTAGCAACTAGCATTTTGGTTCTGAAATTACCTATATACCCTCAAAAATTACATGAGTACATTATAAATAATGTGTATATGCCCTTTTTCGTAATTTTACACTTTATAATTACTGTTACAGCTACGTTACCAAACACTTTTTTTAAACAAACAACTACTGCTAACTGCTACTACTTATCGCTACTGCTACATGTCGCCAAACATACCCCATCTCTTTGATCTCTCCCCATTTATTTTTTTTCATATTCTCTTCGTTGACTATTTCAATTAGAAGAAGAACCTAGGAGTCTAACCACCACCACTTTACTAATCTACAACTTACCAACACTAATATTTTATAAATATTATCGTTTTCAATCATCATTTTTCACCAAAAACATAAGAAAAAAACCCAAATCATTTGCAACTATCATGATTAAAAACTGGTCGGGCTAGTGACAATCAGGGGACGGTTATTTTCTAAAAGAATTGTGATTTATTATTTTGATTTTGTAATTTTTCATTTAAATTTTTAATAATTTTAGGATTTTAATGTGAATTATAAAAGGTTTTCTTTCCCTTCCCTCTACCGGCTCTTTCACCCCATGAAGATCTAAGGCCATTATTCCTCGCAAAGAATAGTGATTTAATGGAGATGAAATCCTGAGTTAGTGAATTAGAAGATGAAAAAATTTGGGTTTAGAAGTCTTTGTTTTCAAAGAAAAAGATGGAGATTGGTTTAATGGAGAGAGAAAGAGTTAAGAAAATGTCAATTTCATAGTTTGAGTGCAATTTCATAGTTTGAGTGCAGTTGACATAGAAGAGTATACCGACTATTTTACCAAGCACATGACATGATTTAATAGACATGACTAACATTCGTTAGTGTAAAGGACTATCCACGCAACAAGTTTCGAAAATAAGAACTATCCACGTAATAAAAAGATTTAAGGATGAAACCATAATTTTTTGTGAAACTATAAGGACGAACATCGTAATTAACATTATAATAGTAGAACATGGGTGAGCAAAATTAGCCATTAACCAATCCATAAGTGATTGACCAAATTAACTAAATCAAATTAACCGACTCAAACTAATAACCAACTGTTTGGTTTTATTTTTTAATTAAAATCTATCATAACCAACGCAAACTAATCGAATTTAACTAAACTGCGCATTATATGTATATTTAAGTTTTTCAAAAATATTTATATAGTTATAGACACTTAAATGCATAAAAGTTATAAAAAAATGCAATATAATTTAAACAAATACATACAAAGGCACGAGATATCATTTATAACAAAATTAAAATGTGTCCCTCTTTCTCTTAAAAGCTAGCGGTCCAATCCTTCATCTTTTGTTTTTAACGTTCCATACATACACATAAAGTGTCGTTCAACGAATTTCATACACATCTTTTGTATTTTAAGTTTTTTTTCCTCGTTTCACCAACTGTTACATTTTTCCTTTCTATAGTTTCATAAAAATCAATGATTAATCGTTAACCGACGAATTACCCAACTAATCGCTAACCGGTTGATCGATAATTGATTAATAAAATTTGGCTCAATCATAAGCCGAGATGATAAAGAGCATACTGCGAGTAGGAAGTGGAATTAATACAATACAATGGATTCAGAAGCATCAAACCTCTCTTGTTCGGAAGAATCGAAACACATCGAAATGGTACCAGCCGTACTTAATAATAGAAGGATTGCCCCTCCTAAAAAGATTATTCCAGAATAAATGGGCAATAGTTAGGAGAGGTGCACCAGCGACGAGTAGAAGCAAGGTTATTAAATACCTCAGGCAAGCCCGGCCAAAACCACACGTGCAAGTTTCCCTACATGTGGCTCGTCCGTGATAACTTCTTCGTGATTAGTGAAAATGGTTATATCTTGTTAAAGATTGTATTCTTCATTTTTTATTATTCTTGAAAACTATTTTTCCTTTTGCTAGAGATGAGTTTTAAAAATTGTGTGAAAATTTTAAAAATTGTGTTCAAACGTGATTGCATTTTTCATTTTAAAAAATTTGAAAACTTTTGGTGCACGTTTTGTGACAACAGCTTCTAGTTTGTAATAGTTACGTTTATAAGTCATTTTGTTAATCATTGTAATCGTTAACTTAAGTTTTGTCTGTGTATTTTGTAGGTTCGTACGAACTTAGAATATGTACGAACTTAGTAGGTTCGTACGAACTTAGTTGCCTATAAATACACAAGTCCGAAAATAGGTTTGATAGTGTGGTTTTTAGGGTTTAGGAACTGGGTTTTTGTGCCTAAGTTCGAATACTCTTTGTATATTCGAATGTAACCTCGTTTACATTCAATAAAAGTGATATTTATACTCGTTTGTTATCGTTTATGTTTACGTGAGGATTCCGCACTCTTATAAACAAGATTACCCCGTAGATCCGAGCCCTAAGGGGACTTACAAAAACATGTTTGAATTTAAGTGTTCTCTATCACTTTTCTTTTTAATCTATATTTTATATCATTTCTTTTTGTAGATACTATATAAATTATCATTTTGTTTTAAATTGAAGTATAAAATAAGAGAAAAAAAGAAGTTTATAATAATTACATATGTAGATTTATCGACTTACTCATGAATCATTGTGAGAAATTAAAGGAAAAGTTTGACTTTGAATAGAAATGCAAAACGAAAAAAAAGTACATTGTTTTAACATAAGTAGAAATATTTAGAAAAATGTGATATCTACTTATCTACTATAATTGTATATTAATAAGAACGTAATAATTAAGTTGAGTTTTTAAGTTTGACCAAAATAGAATAATTTAAAAGGTTAATAGACATATTATTTATCAAATTCTGTGTGAATGTTCAATTTTATGAACCATCTTTTTTTCGTTACAATTCTATAAACCAACTGTTGAAACCGGTCAAATTTATTTACTGTTGGGTCAGAGACCCCACTAAATGTAATTTATAGATGAAAAATTCACTTAAGTGTAATAGTTCACTGCATCAGTTAGCAGTGAACAAGTTAGAGTAGAAAGAGAAACTGTCGCTGATCAAACCTGATCAGCGAACAGAAACACTTAGAAATTTCTTATTCTTCTCTAATCACTGCATATGTTAGCAGTGATTCTCTTGTAACTTGAAGCATTCTCAAAGCATCATCATTCGCTGATGATCATTTAACCTTCATGTTACTAAGGCTGTTGCTGAAAAGATCAAGTCCCATCTGCTAAAGTCGAAGACTGAAGACAGAGACAAAGAGCAGTTCAATGATGTGGAAATCATCACTGCTCTACTGACCAGCGGTTCATGCCTTTACCTGAAAGTACATTGGGTCTGACAAATACCCAACGTACATTAGGAGGTCAACTTATGCAGCATACAAGAAAGCGTGCATATCTTTTCTAAGATATGTACGATCACTTATTGTACATTTGCATTTAATTCCTTGTACCTTCTTCTGTAACCTAGGAATAAAGTAATGTATAAACTTTAATCCTAGGATGTACTGTCACTTTCAAATGTTGAAAGTTACTTTACTGTCCCAACTAATATGGTGTTGACACGTGTTGTACTTATATCTCATTGTGTGAGAGTATAAATACCACGCTCAATAACCATATTAAATGTCCAGAATTTTGTATTCGAGATCAACTAGTGATAATGCACGTTCCTACTCTCTAGTGAACCAAGTGCCCTCACTTATCTGTTAAGTGTTGATCACTAAGCCTTATCAGCGAGCTATTCGCTGATAAGCTGTTGAGACCAAATTTATCACAAGTTAGTTTACTTAGACTTGTCTGTCTTGTCTATTTCCGCAAGTAAACTCTGTAAAGTATTCATTTGATTCATATCAATAAAAGAAAACTTTAAACTTGAATTTGTTTGTCTATTTACATTTGTTGTTAGTAGTTAAAACGTTTTAGTTGACAAACCGGGACCAACATTTACTTATCGGGTTTCACCGGTAAAGTAAACACGTGTCATTTACTTTTCTCACATGGCTTTTATTAATAGACAAATAGGTAACTAAACTTTGTAAAATTGTTTAGTTTGGCTAACTATATTTTTTTATTCACACTTAGATAACTAAACTTTGCGAAAATGTTAAGTGTTAAAATTTTGGTCAACAATTCTCATGATGTATACACAATTAGAAAGTAGACTTGATTTTCAATTCAACACCAACCTATTTTTCAAAAAAAATTCTACTTTATTCAATATCCTCTATCATTTTTGTTACATGTAAACGAAGTGCGTTTATATTGGTACTTGTTTCTAATTATTATATAAACATTATACTAAGTTTCTCACCATTTATCATTTTTATATTTCCTATTATTGCAAGTGTTTAGTCGATTTTGGTTCCATCCATCAAGTCATGAAAACGGTTTAAATGTGCATTATACAATTATTAACTTATCAACACACTTAATGCTATTTTTTATTAAGTATATAATATATATTGACATACACTACATAACTAATGTGTATAAACGAACTTATAGCAAATGATTATAAAATGAAAATAAAACCGCATGACTACATGTGAAAAATTATCTTAATTTCGTAACACTTCAATCTTCTTGATCAAAGTTAAAACACTATTAAAACTAAATTTCATGTTTAAATCTAAGAAGTCGCGGACAAGATAACTAATCTTGTATACATACATGTACATTAACATTTGTTAAAAATACTGGAAAGTAATTACCCGTTATAAACAAAAAAAAGTTAGTTACCCAAATTGAACATTTTCGCAAAGTTTAATACCCTTTATAAACTTTCAAATTACGTGGAAAGTAATCGCCGAGCTGGAGCATACGTGGCGCTTACGTGGACAACAAGCTAGTTATCTATTCGGTCACCAGTTACCAAATTCTTGTAATTGAACAAGTTTCATTAGATTTATTATCTTAGTGAACAATCCGTATACTACGTTCATAGAATTGTTACGAAAAAACGATGATTCATGAAAATAAACATTTACACAAAGTTGTTACTCGATTTGTCTATTAACCCTAATTTAAACTTGAATAAAGTTTTCAAAATAAAGATCTAACAATTCATTTAGATCAAGCCTCATAAGTATTATTATCTCTTTGTTTATTAAATTCAATGACTTTCACAACACTTACCACTTTAAATGGAAAAAAAAAAGTTAATTCCCCATTTCACCAACATTTAATCAATTCCCAAATTTAGCCTACCTACTAATTTATTTAGAATGTATATATAAATTCCCAAGTTATTATTAAATAAATACTTATATTATTGATTATAATAGTAATTAATAATTTTTATATTAATATAGAAAATTAAATAAAGAGTACTATTATGCTCCCAATTAAATAAAAATTTTGATTTTTTGTTGGAATATTTAATTGAACACTTGGAGCGCATGCAAATTTTTGGTTACTTTGACATCAAAATGCTTATTTTTGTGTTAGGAATCATTTAATATGGATTGTTGAAGTTATTGAATAAAAAGAAAACCGATCGATTTGGATTCTTGTCCGAGATCATACCTGCAAATAAAAGTCGTGATCGAGATCGTTCTTGGTCACGAATCGCAAATGCTCGAACACACAAAAGAAATAATTTTTTCTTAAGCTTTTTCAAAAATGCTTTAGAAATGCTTTTGATCCATTGAAGAAAAGCTTTTCAGCATTATAAAACAATATAATATGCATGAAAGATATTGTAAAAAGTTGAGAAATCTCAAGTTCTTACACTCTCTTTCATTCATACTATATCATATTTAAATTGTGAACATATTTTCTTTGTTGGAGCAATAAATTTTTCTAAAAGTTTTTTCAAATTTTTTTTTTTATAAAAAGCTTTAGTAAAGTTCCCATTGCACATGATCGAAAAGAAGTCATGGTTAGTTAAGAACATTATTCATGCATTGGATGTTGCAGCTTTTGATAGTGTTCAAGTTCATAATCTTATAAACTTTTGTCCAATCAAATAAGATTGTTAGATTTTTATTAAAGAAATTTCAAAATTTTTGTAATTCTTTTTTTAAATATAATGATTGTTATTATATCTATTATGACAATTTAAAAGTTATATAACAATTTTAATATTATATTATTAAATTGTGTATTTTAGATCAAATAAAAAGGATTTAGTGTGAAGATTTTCGTGCAATACACTAAAGTAACTTTTTTTACTGTAAGCATATTCTCAAATATTGGCATTTTGCATTAAAATAGCACATATATCAAAGATACTCTTACAATAATATAATTCACTCCATAGAATTTATCACCAGAACTTAAAATCGATGTATATCACTTCCTAATTAATATTGCTAAACAATCATCCCTGATTAGTGTTCTATAATTTTGGAAAAAAATACTCATATATGAGATTGTTATATGTAGAAGCTTCTATAATTTTGGAAATGATACTCATATATGAGATTGTTATATATAACGTTTAAAGGAATTAGCTGACTTTCTGTTGTTGAAATATCTTAATTTTAAATTTAATATTTAGAAGTTGGAAAAAAATTAAAATTAAAATTCAAAAAATGTATACCTTACACTCCACTATACAAATTTGAATCTACATACCAAATCCATATTACATGGTCTTTCATCAATGAAGAAGTTAGTATACCTCTCACTCTCATTGCATATTCCTCATTAGACAAGAACCATTCAACATATTCACATTTAAGCACTAACTCCATCTCCAATGTATATATCAAAACTCTAAATTTAGTGTTTGGTATAAAATTATTTCTCCAACCAACTTATTAAATTTGGTGTAATTTTCAGTGTACGCAAAATATCTGAAGATATTACATCAAACTTGGTGCAACTCTAAACTTTGCACCAAAGTTATAATGTTTCATTTTAACCCATTTGAGTAAAATTATTCTATTATATAAGTTCAAAATTTATGTACAACTTATTTACTTGTATTATTCATATAAATATGTTATACTTTGAGTTATATAATTGATAATTGATGAGTGAAACAATAAATAAATAAAATTACAATTAAGTTAATAGTTTGGAACATTAATTGAACATAAAAACAAGGGGTTAGTGTGTACGAGTGCACTAAACTTTGGTTGAATGTTCATACTGTGTACCCAACTTACATGTAGTGTTTTTAATGCACTTAACCTGTTAAAACTCAAAGGAAACGCACTTTACCTGCAAATGTCTACGTGGAATCCGGTTACCAAATGTCTTACCATGTCAGATGTCACGTATAACGACACGTCGATGCCAACTGATCTGCCAATTCTTCTTCATCTTCTTCATCCCCATTTCCGGTAGCCACTTTTTCTGGCAACAATTACAATTTTTTCCATTGATCAATTTGTTTCTTCCTGTAAGATTAACGGACTACATCGATTCATCAATTTAATTGATGAACCCAATGTTTGTGCAGATTTGTAAAATTTCTCCCAGTAAGATTCGATTCAACAATGTCCAGATTTGATAACGAAAAAATTATCCATCTTCTGGTGAATCAGAAGAAGAAAACCAACTCACCCAAATTCTTCTTCCGATGAATCCGACTCATAATCTATATCCCTACCCGACCCGACAATCAAACCCCTAGCTTCCAAACCCATGGATGATGGTGATAAGATTTTGAAAAAACCCACATCCAAGAAATCAGCTTTAGAAATAAATGAAGCAATACGTATGCAAATCGAAAAAAACCCTAACATGGTGTTTATATCTGAAGAACTTTTGGCAAAAAAGTAAGAATAAATTGAAGAAAAATGAGATATAATTGAATCAACAGAAGAGGACCTCCGACAAGACCTGCAACTCCTACCAACTAATAACTTGACTTAGATTCAAGGAATGCAACCAACTTATAGCTTAGAGCTCAAGAATGCATCCAATTTATAGTCGGTGTCTATTGTGTGTATGTCCACGTGGATAAAAATGATGACTAAGCATGCCACGTGTACATAGTATTTGAAAAAAATCAACTGGCTACTAGCTAAGGGTCGAGCCGGTCAAAAAGTACATCAAATAACGACTTTTGAAAGTTAAGTGCATTAAAAACATTACCCGTAATTTGGGTACACCCTATGAACATTCAACCAAAGTTTAGTGCATTCTTACGCACTAACCCCTAAAAACAATTAATTGAATTAAATTAGAACATAGAAAAAGTGTAATGGGTTATATGTAAATGTTAGAAGCCTATTTGGTGTAGAAATGTGGTGCATACATTGGAGATAAATCACATTTGGTATGGGTGTAATATTTGGTGCATATGTTAGAGATGCCCTAAGAAATGACAGCAGATGATGATTGTATTCCGTTAAATCTTTTTCACGGTGACAAAGATGATTGGAAGATTCGTGGAAAAGATTTTTATCTTGTGGACACAAAGTTACATAATCCATCTTTGGTAGCATCACTCGAAACGATCCTTATTTATCATGAGGTATTTCTATAAACGGCTTTTCTTTGATCGCAATTATTCTTTATATATATTTATACATGTCTGAACACATTTATAATATTATTTGCTACATTTATGTTTTCAACTAAATTTACCGACTTGGTTTTTTTAGGATAACAAGATTCAGCTTCGGTAAAGGACTTTCTCATTCTACATTTTCAAAACACCTTAAAGGAAGGGAATTTTTTGGATCTTACCTATTTCGTTGTAGGCCCTTACAAAGAAAACTATTTGTAGGTTGATCATCAATGAAAAACTAATTTCTTTAGGTCAATTAAAGCCCGAAGGTGTCCATCTTTGAAATAGCTATAGATGGATTCAATGTTGTGTCCTTTGATGATGTGGTAGAGTGGAGGGTATCAAGCATAGTGGCTTTCGAAATGGTCTTCACCTTACAACTTACTGAACCTTAATTTAGTTGACATATTCATTGTTTATATGTGTTAATAACTTCCTCATATGTAGATGTTGTTTGTCATTTGGTATCGATTTAAGAATTCAAAATAAACGAGGAAAGTGGGAAGGAATCAAAGTTTATTGAGTTTGGTCTACAAGATGTTTTGTACGTTATTTTAATTATATTGTCAATTGTCAATATGTAGTTATAGAGTAACCATTGTTATTTTGTATCATCACAGTTTCATTGTTATTCTAACATTCTTTTATTTATATTAATAATGGGAAAAAGATTGAGTGTGCCCTATGGGGAGACTATGCATCTCAGTTGCATGATGTTGTTGCTAACAACCATTAGACTCGTGAAACCATTATTGTCTTTATTCACAACGCTAAAATTAAGGAATGGAAAACTACGTATCACATACTTCCTAATTATACATATTTTGATATTGCATCTTTCACACGCAACCCTCAAGTATAGAATTAGCTCTTTGGTAGTCGATTGCACATTAATTTATAAAGTAACACCAATCGTGAATTATAAGTCATGGTATGTACCTTACCACAAAATGATCACTACATACATGTTTCATATTATTAGTATTATGTGTAACCCCAATAGGCCATTATCTAAAAGGAATAGTTGGCTCCCTGTAGTATACAAAATACATACAAATATATTCCTAATACAAAGCCTATAATATATCAAGTCTCTTTATATTTAACATACCCCCCGCAGTCCGAGCTGAGAGAGCCCGAATGCTCAAACTGGATCTTAAGTCGTGAAGACAACACGTTCCCTTGCAAAGTGTAAATCTATTTCAACATCTTTGGTATGTTGGTGTTGTACTAGTTTAGATGCTAAGTAAACTGCACTCGCATTATCACAAAACACAATAGTAGACGGGAAAGTGGACAATGTAACTCAAGAAGGAGATTGCGAAGCCAAGCCGCTTCCGCAACAACATTAGCAACCCCACGATACTCGGTCTCAGCACTAGAACGAGACACAACATGTTGACGCTTGGAAGAACAGGAGATAAGATTGTCTCCAAGGAACACACACTATCCAGAAGTGGACCAACGAGTCTCAAGATATGCAGCCCAGTCGGCATTAGTGGAAGATATAAGAGGATCAAAGCAGGATAGATGAAGATGTAACCCGTGAGTGAGAGTACCCTGCGAGTACCTAAGAATGCTCTTGAGTTCAAGTATATGAGGTTCACGCGAGTCATCCACGTGTATAGACAAACTTGCTGAATGTCATATACAATATCAGAAAGAGTAAAAGTGAGATATTACAAGGCACCTGCAACATGGGGATACAAAGTGGGATCAGAGACTAGTGTACCAATGGAATATCAACCTTTTGTGGTTTCCTGTGATGTAACTATGTGCAATGAATACCTTCATGTCCAAATGTACAACAACTGTAACATTTTCTGTTCAAATTTGCAATACTTTTGGGTTTTGGGTTATTCTTGCGAGATTATCCATGTTTAGGCACCTGCTTTGACCCAACATATTCTTTGAACTCTGCGAATAAGTTCATTAACTTACGATTAAGCATTTTAATTTTCTTAGTCTGATCACTCACAATTTTGGTTTGAGCATCCGACTAAGAATTATCCTTCACAAGTTTTAAGTTCTTGTTCCTAGACTAAAAATTTGATTTAACATACTAAGACTTAGACTTGACAAATGGTGAGTTTGATTTCACATTTTGAGGTCCTGAGAACTCTTTTTGATTTTGTTTAGTGCCTTTTGTTTTTACAGCAGGTACAGACTCACATGTACTTTTTGTTTATCAACATCCTAAGCCAATACTTTTGGTTTTACAGCAGGACCTGTTTCTTCTTATTATGTCTGGGAATCAGAACTTCTTTTGTAATGATTAACTCTGGTTGTTTAGATACATAGATTTTAGAGACCGAGTCATAGTCGGTATCCTCTGAGTCTGACTCAGTTTCATATACAACTTCAGTTTATGAATCATGTTTAGTTTTAACAAATGCACAAGTTATAACTTTTTACTACCTATAGTATAGCTAAAAGTATGTGGCAAAAATTTAAGAACAAATGGCTTATGTTTTAAGCGATTTTTACGATCAAATTCATCACCTAATACAACTTGAGCTTGACTTGGAATTTGCCTTGGTAAACAATCGTTATTTTTAAGAGATGAAATACCCCAAGGTTTACATATTTTGAAAAACTCTTTATGAGCATCAAGCTTAAGTTTGTACTGAACATTTTGGTTTATTTCATCAATCTTAGTCTGTAGATCTAATTTGACTTGATTAAGATTTGATTTTAAACCTGCAATATCATCAAGTCTGTTAAAAAAATCTACATAGATATTTTCAATCATTTTTTGTTTTCATAATCTAAATAGAGTTTAAACTAATTTACATTGTAGGCGAAACCTCTATCCCATTCTGGATGAACACATGCTCTTTCAAAAACTTTATTATCTTTTTCAAATTGGCTTTATATGATAGCCATTAAGCACATATCATCATAATATGATGATGAATCTTCATCAATCCTCTCCTCAACAATCAAAGTTTTCTCCTTCTTATTTGGTTGTACTTTTTCCGACTTTTTATTAGAATTCATATACTTCTTCTTATATTTCATAGATTTATCTGCCCATTTATCAGTCTATGAAGATTCTATAGTTTTAACTTTGCAATTTGTAGCAATATGACCAGTATGCCCACACTTATAGCATGTAACTTTCCTTGGAACAAAACTAGATTTACTTTTTGATTCTCGAGCTTTGCTTTTTCTAACTTTTGTGCAAGAAATGCTATTTCTTCTTCAATTGCAGATGCTTCATCATCTTCAGTATCTGATTTTGCAGGTGTTAGATGATAGTCTGCCCTAGAGAATAGCTCTCGATTTTTCCTTTTTGTTGTAACAAGGGCAACATATGGATCAATAGCTAATATTTTATTATTTAGATCATTTCTAGCTTTTTTTTTCATAGTTCATAAGAAAACTAAATATGTCAGATAGATCATAAGTTTCCAACTTTTCACTTAAAACCAATGAAGTTAATTACCTCAGAGAAAGTGTCTGGAAGAATGTCCACAAACTTAGCACAAATTTCAAAGTCTCTTTTTTTATAATATCATATCTTTCTAAATCATTAATTAAGATTTGAAATCTTGGATGAATATCAGTCAAGAATTTATTATAACCAGCAACAAAATTCTCATAAATTCTTATAAGATTTTTCTTCTTTTAAGTTTTAACCAGAGTGGCACCATCATATTGATTTGTGAGCATGTCCCATATGGCTTTAGCTGTTTTGCAACCAGAAATTTTTGAAAAAATATGTTTACTTACTGCATTTCCTAGTACACTTTTTGCTTTAAAATCTAGACTGTAAAGTTGTTTATCTAACTCTGTCCAAGTACTCTTAGGTGGTTGTACAAACTTCTCAAGAGTAACAACATTACCCTCTGCATCCAAGGTTGAAGAACAGTTTTACCAGGTACAATAGACATTCACGAATGCCTCTAAAAATTTCATCATGAATGCTTACAAGATGCCATTATGCTTTCAAATTCCAATGCGTAAAGTTTATTCCATTGAAAATTTGAGTTCTCTTTCCTTCCATGGCTACTGAAGTCATTTTGAATAAATGGATTGATTAAAATTGATTTGAATTTTCTGGGTACCTTTGATCGTTTAAAGATTACAATTATTACTAATTAATTCTTTATTTGCTCTGATACCAGTTGTTATGACTTATAGATCTCAGAACTTGATTAATAGATTAAATAAAGAGATTGATTTATAATATCAAGTTAATCAATAATCAAACAAAGTTTGTTATTTGCGGAATCAAGAACAATTGTAACAATCATTGATGAATCTAATGAGTATACTTTATTCAATAATCCAAATTCATAACAAGTATGAATAATTCAATCGCACTTAGCTAAATTGAATTAATCAATTACAGAAAATAACATATGCAATTTCACAGAGAACTTCTAAGTATTGTTCAAATTAATCAACTAGTTCTATGAATAATCAATTACCTATTTATACAACTTTAGGTGTTGATTGTTAGTTGATGCTACGGCTTGATTAGACAAGAAATAAATCAATTATCAATTGAAATGATCCTAACTAACTTCAAATATTCCTTGATTTGGCCACGCATTAATTTCTGAATCTGCAATGGTTTTGACTATGTATGTTTGACTTAGTCAACCATTCTTCAATCTATTTGACTTGAGTCTGTATACTTCACTCTGTATGTTCTTCAGTCTGTCAAGACTTTAGTATGTAATCTTCACTCTGTAGAGTTGTGACTCTATGATCATTTAGTCTGTACATCACATATACTCAGAAGACTCTGATTACACAAACCAAGATTAGTACTTAATTAAGTTGGCAGATTCAGATTTGGACTCTTCAGATTTATAACTTAGGTTTGATCATTGTTTTACCCAACAAGTTGACATATAAGAGGATACAAAGATAACTACGAAGATTAGAAGATTCAAAATTTAAATACTAGTTATCTTGTTTCCAAACATATCGGCTAGGTAGTTACTATCCGATATATATTTGAGTAACTAGAGGATTCTGTTTTCTTGATTATCTCAAATATATTTGTATAAATAGAGGTTAACAGTTTAGAAAAATCTAGTGCTTATATACGCTAACAATCTACGTACAGTTGTTCTTATTCTCTATATACACACTTGTGTAATCATTTGATATTTCGTATTCATAATATTTTGTGATTATTGAGTTCAAATGTTATTGTTCATTTCCGCTATATACAATTCATAAACTAATAATTGTTGATTATTTAGTATTAAATGTTTGAAACTCTATTTGATATTGAATCCTAAGTTATGGCTTAGTACTACTCTAAGACCTCACATAGTGTGATCGTCTCTATTCTAGCAACATGTGCAAATGTCTCATCATAATTAATCTCTTCTTCTTAAATGTAACCTTGAGCTACCAATATTGCCTTATTCCTGATGACCACTCCATCTTTATCCATTTTATTTCAAAACACCCATTTAATTAGCAACTCGCGAACTGACAATCGAGTTTGCAATGACATATTATGATATATTCAACTTTGGATTATTTTGTTACAATTTTTTTTTTAATTGTTAAAAGTGATTTTCCCACTTACAAAACAGTATTCTTTATGTGTTGTCATAACTTTTTATTTCTAAAATATTGCAAAAAACATAATATTATATATCGAATTAACGTGAAACTAATAAATTTTTTCCGCTGCATTGTGCGAGTATTCTGCTAATTTGTAGAAGAAATTAACTGACCCACTGCTACTTACCCACTCCTACTTAACCTTGATACTAGGAGAATATAACGTACCACTAACATAGAAATTAGGAACCACAACCTAACTGACTTACTCTTTCAACAAAGAAATAAACTAGATAAGCTAATAAATCAGGTTTATATTCTAACAGGAACAACATGATGAATGTTTTAAAAGAAACGTTAACGTGCACTGCATATACCTAAGCCTGCCCAGATGATGAAATAACAAAATCTCTTGAATTTACAATGCTTCTAAAGCAAAATACTGGGCTAGTTACTACATCAGCCATCCATTTGATATGCCATTCCATTATCAACAAGGGAAAAGAATGGGAGACGGATCCCTTTGGAGTTTGCCTGTTGCTGCTGATAAACCTAGCTTCTTCATCTTTTCTTCACTCCAAATTAATTGCTCTTTGCTAACCTTCACCATCCTCAGCACCCTGCTTATCACCTTCACATCTATAAGCCCAAGTAACAACTCCACCTCCTCTGGTGTTGAAGGCCACAAATTCTTTTTCCCACCTTTCTTCTTTTTCCACAGCTCCTTCAACTTCACCTTCCTCTGCATTATATTATGAATATTGAATGAATATAAGCCCAAGGCAACTTCATACATAGAAAAGCCCAACCTTTTACTTCCATCAGGACCCTCATCCTGATCATGAAAAGCGATAGTTTCTAAAAATGAACCGTCAGCTAGCCAGCTTGACCCGATGCCAATTACTAGATTCATTTTGCCAGATAGTAAGTTAGAAATTACACTACTTTTTAAGGTATAGATGTTGCAATAAAAGGGTCCAATTGCTTACTCTATTTCTCAGCTCCAATTGTGAGTGACCAATCCAACAAATCAGAGTAACAAGTGGAGGAAAATTGGATACAACTTTTGCAATATAACTAAAAATATGCACATAACATGGAATGTTGAATTTTACCTTCTCAAGTGAATATTGAACCTGCTGAAGAGGCGTAGCCATCTGGTTGCTATTCTGGCCTCCAAAGAGATTCCGGACACCATTTGACTTGTTCTTGTCCATCTTTATAAAGAGTTGAAAAGTAAGAATTGAGGTCTCAATTATTCTGATAAGATCTGGAGCATGCACCAGAATTTCCGATTCGTCTTGTGTCATCTCTTTCCTATCTTGACCTAGAGGAAATTAATAATTTAATAATTTCAAAAAGAAATACAATGCATAAAGCTACATGAGCATCACAAAATCTCCTTACCTAATATATTTGGAACCTGAAGAAGTTTAGAAAAGGAATTTCTGGTCTGAGCATAAATTTCAGGCCTGAGACCACGTTCAAAAGGTTCATTTTCAACAAACCGTTGCAGCAGAACCTGAAACTGCTGGAATTGCTGAGCAGTATGGTTGTAACATTTGGAATTTTCAGATTGAGATGTGATTATGTGGCTTAGTTTTGTGTACTGGCAGTGGAGTGCCTCCCAAGTCAAGCACACTTGCGATACATATGAGGTCTCAAGATCCAGATATGGATCATTCTCTGGTTGCTGCAGGTGCTGTGTGTCATCTTCAGGATTCTGGATTTTTTTCAAAGACAGACATCGAAGTGGGGATGTGAGCTTCTTGGACACAGACCTTGGTGAAGGAGTCGAGGGATTGTGTGAACCTGTATGTAGAAATCAACAATGGCATATAAAGTTGGACCACAATCGCACTAGATACATATGTACGTACATCATTAAATGTGAAATAGTAAAGATGGCAATTTGTAAAGCCAATAATGAACATTTATATTTAAAGGGGCAATTTGTGCATCGCAAAGATTTGTTTTACCTAAAGGTGTGTATGTTTGTATATAAGAGTAAGAGATTAAAGTGGAAGAAATTACGAATTTCTTTGAGCAGCTGAGTAGTAAGACGATCAAAGAAGAGCATGCGTTCGCAGTACTTATCATAAAATGCACCAAAACAAGACCACAATTGACGGCCTTCTGCTTCAACATCCCTCCACTGATTGGATTCACCCTCTTCCTCTTGTACTTGGTGTTCATCATCATCATCCTCTTCGGGACATGTTTCTTCTTCAGGTATGAGAACCATAAAACTGTTTCGTCTAAGTTCTTTCAGCCTTCTCTTCACCTCATTCATGATAAAATCATCATCGTCCTCCTCTGCAGTAGTAGCACCATTATCATTACCGACATCCACCACCGACTTACCCTCGTCGCTCTTGGGATCTTCATCAGGAGCAGGAACAGGACTGTTTTCTTGTTTGTGGGCTTTTCTAAACTTTTTCAATTTAAGGAACTCCATATCTTTGATATTCAAACGAAACGATGAGATGCAAAACCAATTTCAAACCCCCGCAAGTAGAGATACCAAATTAAACCCAAAATTTGACACCCATCACATTACCCTTACCCTTTTATGCAATACCAACAAATTAAAAGGACGGTAGATCTGACCCATTTCTTCACAATGTAAACAAGTAGTAGTGGTGCTAAGGGACCTATTAAAACAAGACGGAGAGAAAATCAAACTACAAGAGAATGAATGAAACAATATATAATGATGATACACAAACGTTTTGTTACCTACCTGAAGCACGAGAAAATGAAACCCTAGAAAACTTCGGAGGAAGACAAGACCATAAGTGCTGACACTGATGATACTTTATTCAACTCTGTTTTTGGTGATGTAATTTTTATTTGTTAAGTGAGAGACTGAGAGGGAAGGGGAGGGGCTGACCCAGACAGACCAAACACCAGAAATAAATATTATAAAAAAAAAATCATACATACGAACTCTACAATATAGAGAGAAGTATTGTCAGAATCACCCACCCACGAGGACCCAAGCTCGAAACACAAAGCCGCGAAAATACATCGACTCACGGACTGTGTTAGAAATTTTGTTTCTTTCTTTATTCACCAAAACGCTTGGGTGTTAAAAAAAAAACTGTGCCAACCGTGAGGACCGATGATCAAGAATTCGTATGACAATTCGGTTCTCAGTTATTAGTCTTAGTCAATTCAGGCTTCGACTCAGTTCTAAAATTGAAAAAACCGTTATAAATCGGGAGAAACGAGCGCAATATGCATACAAGTGGTAATGTGATATTAAAAAAAAAGAATCTGTAAAGATCATCTATCCATATGTTAGCAAATGAGTTAATGGTAGCTTAAGTTTTTTCTTTTTTTAATCTCCAACTTTCAACGTTGTTTAGTGGATAAATTTGTTAATAGCTTCTTAAAAAAGTAAATCCTAGAAGAAAAAAAATTAGTTGAACTAGCATTTAAAAATAAGTTAAGATTTTATAAAAATGGAAAATTACATAAATATTTATTATATAACTATTTATCATGTGTTTGTTCATCCTTTTACGTCAATTCACATCTTTAAACTTCAACTTTTAACTACTTATGGTCAAACACTAATAAAAATAATAAGCTGCATCTTTCAACTTTAAATATAAACTTTGGCTACCGATTTTTAAACTCCAATTTTCAATTAGTTGTGGCCAACTACTCATAAAAATAATAAATTGTATCTTTCAACTTTAAATATAAGCTTTAGCTACCGGTTAATTTTACCAAACATGCTCGTTAACAAATATTGAATAAGTATTACTAGTATATTATTATTATTTAATATTAATAACAAAACAATATATTATTCAAATAAATTACACAAACATAATATTAAAAAGTAAAAACGCATTCTTTTCCTTTTACGACCACTATAATACCTGTAAATTTTGAATGTTTAAATATTTTGTTGATTGATGTTTCGCATCGATGTTTGGATAATGCTAGCGATAGAAAAAAACATAAAAGTGCCAATAGTTAACAAACATCTAGGAAATATAAAATACAGTCGATATTTAAAGTGTAAAGCAAGGATAAAAAAACATTTGAGAATGACAAATATAATACTCCCTCCGTCTCATAATAAGAGTCTGCCTTTCCTTTTTAGTTTGTGTCGAAATAAATGTACATTTTCAAAAGTAGTAAATTAACTTTACCATTTTATCCTTTCTCAAAACTGATACATGGGAGTCTGTGAAAAAAGTAAGGGTAAAAGAGTCATCTTCACTACCAGACAAAACAATTTCTTAAACTATGTGCAAACTGATACTTAACACTTAATTTGGGACGTTGCACTCATCAACCACTCGTATATACGACCATCTCTTGTTGAACTCTTTACCCAAATCTTTTGTTGTTCATATTCGGTAATATTCACGATATGCTAAATCACCGATGGAATTCATCATTATCTTCCCATGGTTACGTTGCATTCGATCTAATTTCCTTGCCTGAAATTCTAAACTTTTTTCGAAAAACAAATTATTTAAATCAAGCATCCTGTTGATCTCTTGATTTGTAATGGTAAAAATAATTTTCCTTTCCTCCATTTATGCGTTTTTCTTTTTCTCATTTATTTTATCCTAATAGGACGTTGAGTATCCTCGTAACTTGCGAAGTAATCAGTCGCAACCTCAAAATCACCGTTTAAGTTTATATGGATTGATGATGACCCTATTGACTTACTTACTTTAGTTGGTTATTGTAATTCTAAAAATTTATTGTTTCCTTTCTTAAGGCATGGAGTTTTGTCTTCGTTAGATTCACAAAAAATTTTCATGTCTTATAACGTAGGTCATATATGAGCAAACTTGAACCATTTACAAAAATCTGGATCTAGACGAAGCACTTCTGAGATCTTTCTAACTGAAATGCACAAAAACATAAAATTAGTTTGGAATGGCTTACTATTCAAACAATCAGATGAATAATCCACAATATGGAGGTTCAATAGCTGACGATAAAATATAGTATTCGATGGGCCGCTTGGAACTGTCATCCATTGTCGGCTTTATCTAAAACATTGTAATTTTTGTTTCTATTCTTTGGTTTCTTGCTAGAGTTTTCTCTTTATAAAGTTCCGTTGTTAAAAAAAAAAACCCGGCCATAATGTAGTTAACTGTGACGGTGCTGTGACACGTTAAAGATTGTGGGATGATTATTTCCGCGGAGGCTCCAAGGTATAATGAAACAATACTTTGTAGACTATTTCGAATGAATTGATATTTGTTCCAACAAATTGTTATTTCCGTTGAAGGGCATGATGAGTATTTTGAGCAACGATGAGATAGTTTCAGTAAACTAGGACTGTCTAGTTAACACAAAGTAACATCGACATTTCGAAATTCGGCCAATGGTGTAGTAGCCAATTCAACTGATAAATATATTAAAATTGAAGAATCGAATGCTATTGAAAGGCAATTACATTTGTTGATCCGTTGTTAAGGTCTTTGGGCCTTGTTATCTAAGATCACTAGACATTAATGATGTAGATGATAATGATGTTGCTAGGCTTCTTAAAGTTGGTGAAACATGTGGGCTTCCAGAGATACTAGGGAGCTTGGATTGCATACATTAAAAATGTAAGAATTGTGCAGTGAATTTGGAGGGACAATATAATGGACAAAGCGGAGTCCAAACTATTATCCTTGAAGTTGTTGACTATGATATGTGGATGTGACATACTTTTTTTTGTTGGGATCAAACAATGATATTAATGTGTTAGAGACATCAAACTTTTGTGCAAACCTTGCTGATGGTATATCACCTCCTACTCATTATAGTATAGGTGATAAAATTAATGAACTTGGATATTTAGCTGATCGTATATATTCCAAAATGCTCTACAATGTTACAAACAATCATTGAGCTTTGAGGTTAAAAAATTTGACTATTTGCAAGTATGCAAGAAGCATGTTGGAAGGACGTCAAGTGTGCATTTGGAGTTCTCTAATCTGATTTGCAATAATAAAGTGACTATCACATTTCTGGAAACATTTTGTCTTGTAAATTTAACGTCAACATGCACTATCATGCACTGCAGATCACTAAAGATAAGCGTGTTATGGAAAACAATTCAAAACTGGAGGAGAACATAAACTTGTGAAATTAATGCAAGTAGAGATAAGACAATAAGATTTGAAGAGCTTGTCGCTCGACATAAAAATTCAAAGACAAAGAAGCTCAAGTTGAACTTCTCAAAACATTAGTTGAACATTTATATGAGCAATTTGGTAATTCTAGTACTATATATTGAAATTGTAATATGCTTTGTCCTTAAATGTTTTAATTAATAGTGTTTTAGTTATTTAAGTTTAAGAGGCAATTTCAAATAAGAATGACAAAAAAAGTAGAGAATGAGAGAACTAATATGATCACTCCATTTTATTACAAAACCCATTTTCACATTTTTCTTTAAAGTTAAATATCTCACAAACCGTACGTCAATAAATTATAAAAATTATATATTCGGAATCAGCGTCATTTTATCTTTAATTAGAGATCCCTCAAACTATACTTTCGACAATTTTTTTTAACTAGTCTTAAAAATATAATCATATGTGATTTATGATAAAAAGTTAAAATTGGTACACGATTATTTATTAATGGTATACTTTAATTAACACGTGATTACAACTTAATATTTATTCACATGAATATTATAAATAAAATTTTAAAAATTACGTTTGTTTTTCAGCAAAAATCACATGTGATTGATAATTTGATACTTAATCATATATGATTTGACATATAATCACATATGATTTGGTATATAATTACATGTGATTTTCAATTAAAAATTGATCTTTGATGATTAGCTTACCGATATATGATAATTCATATACGATTATTATTTAAAATCACATATGATTGAAGATATAATCGTGTGTGACTATTATTAAGAGTTTAAATCACATGTGATTTAACATACAAAATTTTAAAATCCATTAAAAAATAGGAATGTTTATTTTCGTCGGAAGTATAGCTTGTGGGATCTATATTGAAAGATAAAATGAGGTTGATTCTGAATATGTAATTTTTATAATTTATTGATGTACGGTTTGTGAGATATTTAAATTTAAAGAAAAAGGGTGAAAATAGGTATTTGAATGGAGCAATTCTATTGGTTCTCTCATTTTCTAGTTTTTTAACATTCTTATTTGAACTTTTCTCTTATGTTTAATATGATTAATCAAGTTTGAGTTTTATAAATAGAATTATTAATTGAAGTAAGTTACAAAACATATATAATTTAGCGGGTAATATGTAAATATTGGTAGTTATTTGGTGCATAAATTTATAGTTGACCTTGGAAATGAATCATATTTGGTGCAAACATATTCCTTAAAAATTCATTTTTCACATCAAATTTGGTATAATTTTTAATGCATACGTTGAAGATGCCCTCAATACAACTCTATTAAGCAAAACCTAAGTTAAACATGTTAACAAGTAGAACTTTCATAATTATTATCAAATTAACTTAGCATATTAAAGTAGCACAACCTAATCAGAAGAATACAAGTTCAACTATATCAATGTTAAGCTAAATCTTACATATACATAAACGGAAATCGATCAAATCATCATAAACAATACAATATATATATATATATAGAGGGATGGTCCAAAGGGAAACTTCAATCTTGGGGGAAGGGAGAAGTAAATCTGGGTTGCCCATTAACATTATTTAGGGGGAGTTAACGTTCATGAATGTTAACCCACCCCTGAAGAACGTTAATTAACATTTTATGAATGTCAGTTAACATTCATGAATGTTAACTCCTCCTAGAAAATATTAACGGGCGATTCAGATTTACTTCCCCCTTTTCTCAAGATTACCCCTTCCCCATTATATACAATTTTAGTAAAATACACCTAAATCCACAAAGACATCATAAACTATAATAACTCATCTAGCATACTCTGTACATTATCTACAAACTCATTATAAGCTTCACTTAATCATCAACAAAAGCCTAGATTGAATAGTTCACAAATTCATCAACGAAAACCTAAATCTATCAAAACGATTATAAACAAATGATATAGTAAGCAACATGTAACAAAATGGATAACACACACTAATTAGGCAACCGATTGATATTTAACACCAAAATGTTATAATAGCTAAAAATGGTTATCGTAGTTATCTTTTGGAAATTTACAAATCATTATGGACTCTTCACAAAAACAACTTAAACTAATTCTATAATGACCATCGAACCGAATAAACAAACAAAGAATGATAGAACAATTAATTCGAAAAAGTACAAATCAACGAACATAATTGCAGATTAATGGAACACACTATGATTGATAATAATGAGAACCGAGAGTATTGTAGTGTTGTTTGGTTATTGTTTTTGTTGTGGATCCGTTGATTTTGAAGCAATTTTTGAATGACAACTAGATGAATGAGTATTGGCGTCAAATTGAAGAGGTTGGGGGTGTGGAGGAGATATATAAATGGAAAGTGAGCTCGAGTAAGTTAGAAAGTCTGGGTTGGTGGGTTACGAAATCACTTGATCCGTTATATAATTTTAAAAATGGATCAAATTACTTTTTCAATAATTATTACAAGGGCGTTTGGGGTAAAAACAAGTATTTTTATTAACCTTTACATCCCATCCCCTTGTCAAGTTTATTGAAAAAATATTTGATCCAGTTTTGAAATTAAATTCCAACTCAACTAATTTCAAAACTCACCCGACCCGCACTTTCTAATTAAGTTCGGTTCAGTTGGCCACCAAAGTTTCCTTGTGAGGCCTTCGGGAGGAGATGTTTGGCTAGGGCAGGTCTCAAGTTCGAGTTACACCCGGGACTTTTACCCCTTCAGGTGATAAAAAGGAGGAATAGGAAAAGGAGGAATAGGAGGGTCTCAGGGTTAGCATACTGCTCAATTGGATGTCACTACTAGACCTGAACCACTAACATCTAACAAACCATTCTAAAAAAAAAAAAAATTCGGTCACTTTTCATCTATATATCTCATCAACACCCCCAATCTCACTTTCATTCAAAAATTCATCCAACATCAACGGATCCACAACAATATAATATTCTTGATTCTTAATATGAGATTATGTTGATTTGCACTTTTTCGAAATCGAAAATTAATTGTTCTATGATTTTTTGTTTGCTTATTTTGTTCGATTATCATTATATGATTAGTTTATGTTATTTTTGTGAAGAGCCGATTGGTAACTTGTTAATTTCAAAAAACTAATTGGGATAATTATTATTTTTTTCATAGTAAAATGTCAACTCATTCAACATCATCATAACTATTCATCAATAGAAAACACAAAAATCAGTTTGATTACTAGTTAACAAGCTCAAGCTCATCAAAGAAAGTAGTTAGCAAGACAAATTACCATCAGAAAACATCATCAGAGAAACTATATATCAACAAAACTAGTTACCCTGCTCAATTCAAGATAATAACAAAACTAGCCAGTGGCACCATCGATTCAACATAGGTGGTAACATGCTTCCTCACCATGGTAGACGCTTGAAACTGTTCACCCAGATTGTATTTTACTAATCTGAAACCTTCAGTCTTCAAGTTGTAAATAAGCATACTCACCATGTCTAAAAAAGACTCATTCTTACTAAAGGAGAAGACGATTTCATCATCCATAACATAATCTATTAGGACTGGCCGACTGGGCAATCTAATCCTCTCCAACACTGTGGAAAGGTAACAGTTTCCTTAACGTACACATTATTTTTAATGGTTTTTTTTTTTTTTTTTTTTTTTGGTAAAGATTTGTCAGTTGCGTAATTTCCTTAACCTACACATTATTTTGTTAGATTTAGCTGGCTTTCTTTGATGAATTTGTGAGCTACTGGATATAGCTTCGAAAAAATAATTTGTTCCATTTTGAAATTAGTTTGCGGTTTACGTAATTTCAAAGCCCACCATTCCATGTTTTCTGCGGTTGCTGATTTATTGGTTCTTTCCATGCTCATGGTTACACCAAAATAAATATATATATAAAAAATACTATCGGACTTGCTTGGTGGGGCTGTGAACGTGACTTGACTTAACATCGATTACTAACGACCGTTATTCCAAATGACGGTATTAAATTTTTTTTAAAGGACGAAACTAGTATTTTCCGTACAACCACAAGGATACCGAGTAATTCACTTGAACTTATAATTGTTAACTCAATGTCTTTTTATGTTAGATCTTTAGGTGCATCATTCGTGATGTACGAGGTATTTTAGGTCAACCTTATTATACTCAAGGATACACCGTGGAGATCTATTCGCACACGGGGAACAAGAATTACTCGAATGAGTGTTTGGACGTTATTTTATTTTAGAAAAAGACATAAAAATTTTATTTATACTCTCGAGCTATGTACATTCCATGGTAATTTATATACATTACAATTCATTGCTCACTAGACTATTATATATGTGTATTATACCATTTTAATTTATATACTACCAACTCATATTTTTACCCATACAGTGTACAGTACACTTTCAAAATTTCAAAGTGTCATATACTTCCAAGACTAAAGCCCCCACCTAACTCTTGAGTCATCTACTTTATCCCATGCCCATTTGTACCTCCTTTGGACCTTATTGTAGGAGCAGAAAATCCTCACCGCTATTGTAACACCCCCGTTCCAATAATGAAACAGAAGGTCACATTTATTACTAAATAATTAAAGTCAAAATAATTGTCTTAGAATAATAAATAACCAAGGTTTAAATGCAACCATAAATGTTGTCTCCAACGATAACTTAAAATCTCAAAATAATAAATAAGTCCAAACTAGTAAATCAAAGGTAGGTCTCTAAGGTATCTCCAAGAATCTTGAAGCTCTCACACTCATCCCATAATACCCTGATTACCTGCCGCATGAAAAGAGAATGCGGCTGAGCGAATGGCTCAGTGCGCGGATGTTGATAGAAATAAACAATAACAGTATAATATCTCAAATGTAAAAATGAAACGAAATAAATAATTAATTTTCCAAAACCACCCTTCGAGTAATACCACCCTTACACAAGAGTAAACAAATGAAATAATGGCTGAAGTAACGAGGGGTTGGGTTAATTTTATACCAAGTACCCTACAAACAAAGTAACCAAATTGCACCAAACCAGTGCCAAATAATATCACAAATACAGATTGTGACAACCCTAAAAGTACGGTTAATTCCGTACATCATTATCACGTGCATTTAGGCTAATTCCCTATTAAATTAAAGTGAATTCGTTTTTATCAAACAAAGTCTAGCACAAAGCCCGTGTTTGCATATGAGATGCAATTAAATAAAATGCGAGAAGCATTCGAGAATTTTGAGAATTAACCGAGAGATTCGGTAGAAATCAAATTACACGAACGTTGGTGATCTATTTTAGAAAATAACGTAAATCTATTAAATTATATAGTCGTTATTATTATATTGATAATTATGCTAAGAAATAGGCATATGAATTTTTAATATTCAATAAACGCTCACGTAAATTAGAAAACGTGTAACGGACGAGTTAAATTGTGAATATAACCGAATAGTATCAATCAACTTCTGATTACTATTGAGACCGAGTAATATAAGGTAAACTACTATTAATAATCTAAATTAGGGCATGATATGCCAAGAAATCGAATCAAACAAGTAGTCCGAATCAATTATCACAAAGCCGTAGAAAATCCCGGTTAACGATAAATGAAGCATCGATAATCATTTGAATATTGATTCAATCAACTAATGACATTCTATTAACCTTAATATATCCTAATTAACATTAATCAACCTTAATAAATCCTAATCTACCCTAATCATACAATTAACACTAAACTAATCGCGATTAACGACTAACGACCAAAATATCTAAGCTTAATTGTGTTTAGCCCTCAAAGGGGGCCCTCCCCCTTGTTTCCTCCTCCTAAAATCAGCCAAGAGAGGGGCCCTAGGGACCCCTTTGACCCCTCTTGATCATTCCATGAAACAAGGAAACCAAGCCACACCTTGTCTTCACACTTAGCACCATTATTCCTTCATTTCAACACATATCAAGCAAGGGAAAACACATCTTTGCTCTCCTCTTTTTCTGCCCCCCCCCCCCTAACCACGAAATTCAGCAGCCTTCAACCACAATCTCAGCCCCAAACAACCCCCACAATGCCACCAAACAACCACCATTGAACCACCCTTGAACCTCCCTTCAACCTCCATTGATTCTACCATGAAATACCCTCATTTAGCTTCACTTTTGTGCTCTTGAACCATCAAAAACGTGACCATCTCAGCCCCTACACCATCTCTAAGAAAAACAAACCAAAACCTAAAGATTTGGAAGCTAGGAGCTCAAGAACACAAAGTCAAACCTTCATCTAGCTCAAAAACTCCTTTTTAGTGCATTGTAAGGAAAATCTACCCACAAACTCTTTAGATCTATCTTTATTTTGATTTTTATGGTTGTATTATGTTTAGATGTTCACTTTTGACAAGATCTAACAAGAAAAATCGTTTTTACATGGTTAATAAGTGATTTGTACAAAGTTATGTCAAAACAGTCCACTTTTAAGCTTTTTGAAAAACGTCAGAAAAATTATCTAACTTTGGAGCCTTGTAACTTGCTCAAATCTTGATGAAAATACGTGTTTCTTGGTTCTAAAGTTAATTTCAAGATGTTAGCTATCAAACCCCACTGGATTCATATTTTTTGATGAGTTTTACTATTTTTAAAATGAATTTCTAAGTGAAAGTGTACCTGCTGTACTGTTAGAACAGAAACTGACTCAACTTCAAAATATTGTAACTTTCAAACCGTAGATCCAAACATGTTGATTCTTTTTGCTGAAGGTCACAAATTTAGTTAGCTTTGAAAGTTGTATGATCTCATGTTGTGAAGTTAAGTAGAACTCGAGATATAAACTGATCTATGACTAACTGTCCAAAATATGACCTGTTTGACCTTTGTGTGATAAAAAATACGTTTGGACCCCTTAAACTCAACCAAAAATTACAAGTCTTATGTTTCTGGAAAGCTAAGACATAGAGGAACTCGTATAAAAATTTTCATAATTTTTGGGACATGTTTGACTAGTCAAAACCGTAGGCAAAGTTGACCTAAAATTGTGACAGAATCTGTTAAAAGTTAATTAAATGAGTTAACTAAGTTAAAAAGGTTAAAAATGATTAAAATCATATGTTAGTGACTTTTAATGTAAAAATGGATGTATTTCATGTAATTTGGTATAAAACAAGTGTTAGAATAATTTAGGACAAAAATGTAGGTTATTAAACTTTAAGTTACAAAAGTTAAGTGTTAAAATATAATAAATGAGACTTTAGGGACTAATTTGCAAACACATAGGAATTAGGGACTTTTATGCAAAACTAGTAAGCTTTAAGTATTTTAAATAAATTAATAAACTTTAAATGGTAAAAACAAGACTTAGATATTAAACAAGTATTTCAAAACGAAACCGCGATTTAAAAACGCGACGTTATTTGATTAAATGATAAACGTATAGAAATCGTTTAAATTTGGATATTTAATTGGTAAGTGAATGAATTAGAAATTGTTTAAATACTAGACATGCCTTAAAATATTTAGAACGAGAATTAAAATGTTAAAACCTAAAGTTAGGTTATATGTGGAAATTAAATAGAATTATATAATATCGTATCGTGAAAACGTGAATATAAATTATAAAAACGTATAACTGTATTAATAAGAGTATAGGAATGTACGTGTGAACATATATATAATGTTTGTCAAATGTATCATAGTGATAAATAAAACGTACAAATGTTTATGAGAATATATATATATATATGTACATATATGTTAAGGTTTAAAATGGGATAAATATGATGAAACAAATATATATATATATTGGTGCTTACTTGAATACATTTATATATATATATATATATATATAAATATGTGTATAATGAAATAGATAACGTGATGACATTAATAATCATGAAAGACTACCAACGTTAATATATATCATGAAAACCCTAAATCGAACGTAAATGAAATATATAAATATATATATGACTATGTGAAAGTATATATATATTGATTTAGTGAAAGTTACACATTAATAATATAACACGTTTAATAAGGTATTTTAATGTGGACTTAGATATGATTAAATGATTTGGAAAACAAGGTGGGATCACAACGTGTCGTTCTTTTTAAATAAAGGTGAAATGTTTGCAAATGCCCGTTGATGGCAAATTTACAAATCTTGTTGAGTGAACAACTGGCATAGACTGACCATGGTGTCGTCTACATGCATTTATTTAATTTAAGCTCTTACGTTTAGGACGTAGAGAGGCTTACTGGGATATTATCATTTAAACTGTTTTTGCTAGCACGCTCGGACTCCAGGTGAGTTCACAGCCCCACTTTTACCGTTTTACTGCTTTCAAATTTGGGGTGAAAAACATATAACTGATTTATGCGATTATTAAAACCTGACAACGTATCTTTATGGGCGACTAAATTCTTCATGTTGTAGCATAGAAGTCCTCTTGCTGACAATCACTATAACCATTAGTTAGATGACGCTAACCACTGAGTATACAGATAGTACTATCGGGGCTGACATCCCCATCCCACGTTTATTTTAGTTAGTCGCGCTAACTAGCGACGTTGTTTCGCACTTTGGGGACGAGTATACTTAACCGGTCCAAGGCAAACGAATTATATGTGAGTTGTGGTTTGGTTATAGGTTTAGTTCGACATATTAACTCGCAGGACCTAGCTAGTCTGCGGGGGATCACAGTCACTGTTTGCTTTTATTGTTTTAAATTGAGAATAATCGCACAATAGGCCGTTGATGCCATTTTTGATCTATTGATGAAATGACTACTAAATGATGGTTTATGATCGAGTCATTAAACCTGTGAATTCACTCAACGTTATGTTGACCTTTTAATAATATGTTTTTCAGGGGAATTAGCTATGCCGTAAGACACATGCATATTGGGACCGTACCTGCCACAATAAATTAGGATGCCATATTTTAAATTTGAACAATGGGATTAATTGACTTGTAGTCTTATTTATGAAATCCCGAAACTTGTATTTCATTTTAAAACGATGTATTCGATAACCTTGACAATTGAACTGCTCGATGAGCCGAAATGTTTGTAAAACTATTTTGGCATCCTAATAATATAGATGTTCTGCGATAATCATACACTCGAGGTAATGTTATTCGATCAACGTCACGCCCCGAAAAGCTTCCGCACTGTAATCTTAATTACTCAAATTTGGGGGTGTGACAGATTGGTATCAGAGCTAATGGTTATAGCGAACTAGGAGACTTATAAACCTAGACTATAACCGTAGACATAGACATTCATTCATTCATGCATGTGCATACCACTATTACCTATAGTGCTAGAACACTATCATCACTAAACGTCTAACGATAATACATCCGTGTACGAAAGCTTACCGTTCCGCTTTAGAGCGACCCTTAATGACGATTTTTAACGTGACCCTACCGTATTACCTACCCTATCTCTGACGATACCGACACGACTCTCGAAGTCGATATAATGAAAAATCTATTCGCCAAAATGGCACACACACCCGAAATAGGTAAACACTCCGCACTACATGCTTGCCCGAACGAGGGAAGCATATCTTATAATCAAAAAGTTGCAAATATCGCTTCGGAGTATAACTAGTTCTGGTGTTGTATCGTCGGTCTTTAATTTAACATAGACTGATCACCTATGTACAATTAAAGACGGATTGATGCAAGATCGGAAGAGATTATAGGGATATCATGCACTATAAAACTCATCTAAATTCGGAAAATTCTCTTAAGTATGCTAGTTCCTTCACATGTCAGGAATTAATATACCTGCAAGGACAAAGCCTCTACCTGAAATTCCAGTATGTAATTATCATCATCTCGTACTACATGCTAAACATACGCGTCTGTATACGTGAAAAATCTTTCAATGACTAATTCGCCTAACACCAAACTTGAGGAAGAAGAACCCCAATGGAAATCGAATCCATACGCAAGAAACAACGACGATACACTTAGGTTATCCTCGACACCGACATAATCCTAAATAATACGCCAAAAACCGCTTATTAGTCGTACGACTAAGAAGATAGTCGCGATACCAAGAAGGGTGTCGATGGCAGAGCCACGTCAAGAAGTATATGAGACCCCGCGAAAGGTTATTGGAATGTCGGTGGGGCACATTTCTAGTCTGACTTGAGGAGAAGCGTAAAGGATCCAAGTCATGACCGTAAACTTTTATAACCGCCTTGTAGAAATAGAACGCCAATGCCAGCTGAAGTACGATTAATTGAGAGGACGGAACAATTGTCGCAGTATGCGGCTAGGACCAAGGAGGCAACAAGTGAAGCAAGGAACGCAACTATGAGGATAATGATGGTATCTCTATTAATGGGAAGATAGTTGTCATTCATCATGACATTACACATACCGGGAATTATACTTTAAGGGATAGTAACGATAGGACTAATTAGTGACAAGATATTTAATCATTAAAACTTTTTCGAGGAAAACATTTTCCATTATGAAATAAATATTTCGAAAACAGTTTTCATTTGATATTACGATTTTGGTTTAAGGGAATCTTATATTACTTCACGTATTCAAAAATCAAGTGGGAAATATCAGTTTAAATGCAATAAATTTATTTTGACGGCGTTTTGGTTTACTCGCATGATTATTACCAACATTATACAAAATTCAAGTTTTTGGAGTGTCATATGCTCAAGATTTTTATAATCAATTTGTATAACTATCTTGTCACTAATATTAATAAGATGCTCTGTCATAGGGAATGACAGAAATCACTATAGACGGTTATACATATCCGACGACGATCTGATCCATGAAGAACAAATCCAGTACAAATACCTCGATGAGAGAGTAGCTCCAATAGAAGGAGTAGTGGTGGAGATAGACGAGAATAAGATTGGCGGAATAATTCATACAGACGAATATGAAAGATTGAGAGATCAAACATAAGAACTGGATGCTCAAGTTTGTGCAAAACCTACAAGCTAGAACTGAGAATTGTGAAAAGGCCTATTCTCCTGCAAATCAAGGGTATGATTCGCTTCTGGAAGAAACTGACGACTAAACTAAAACAAAGAACTGAGTCTTGGATTAAGAAGAAGTGCCTATAGTCCACAAAGGAGACTGTGATCTATACTACGTCTCTACTTTATAGAGACATGTTAGAGGCGCGTTATTCTAATAGAATGATAATCTTGTCTTAATGGACAATATTTCAAATGAGCGATTATCAAATATTCAAAGAGGAAACGATAGAATTGTAGACACAATTAGTGCGATTAAAATTTGTTAGTTCGACACGATAACCAATTTGGATTAGTTAGTCAAAAATCATACGGACATAGGTTACCAAGAGAAAGTAATACGAGCCCCGTTAACGTCTGAAGAGACCCTGGTCATACAAGGAGAAAGGAAACGAAGCGCTATAAAAGGGTTACTAGCATAAAGGCAAGCAAATATCTACGAAAACAATACCAAGCCTTCCTGGCTCACGAAGTGGAGAAGAAACACGAGAAGTGACGCATAGACGACATACCAATCGTACGTAAACATCCGGGAGTGTTTCCTGAGGATTTGCCAGGACTACCTCCCTGATACAAATCGAATTCCGTATCGATCTAGTACTCGGAGCCGCACCAATTGCACGCTCACCCTACCGTCTAACTCCACTAAAATCACAAGAGTTGTCCACGTAATGACAAGTACTCTTAGACCTAGGATTCATCCGACCGAGCTTTTAATTTTTAAGAAGCTCCGGTGTTACTTGTAACGAAGAAGGATGACCCATATGAATATACATAGACTACCGAGAGTTCAATTAAGTAAGTATCAAGAACTGATACCCATTACCTCACATCGACGCTATATTTGACTAACCTCACAATTTCAGCATCTATTAAAAAAAAATTGACCTACGTTCTGATTTTCACCAACTAAAGTTACTCGATGAAGATGTACCTAAGACCGTGTTTAGGACTTGTTATAGTCATTACGAATTCCTAATCATACCTTTGGGCTGACGCACGCACCAACTGTGTTCATGGAGGCTATGAACAGAATCTACAAACCTTACCTCGATGAATTCGTCATCATTTTCATTTAAAGACATTCTCATGTATTCGCAAACAAAAGAGTAACACGAACGACACCCAAAGCTAAGTCCTCTAAGTATGAATTTGGGATGAGAGGAATTCATTTCCTTGACCATGTGAAATAATGAAGAAATTCATGTGGACCCATCTAAAATTGAGGCAAATAAAAAAAAAAAAAAAAAAAACTAAGAAGCGCCGAAGACCCCAACCGGAATACGTAAATTTCTTTGTCTGACTGGCTATTCTAGTAAATTCATCGAAAACTTTTCCAAAATAGCCCAGTCATTGATTTCGTTTACTCGAAAGGACAAAAAAAAAAATTTGACTTGTGGCGAGAAATAAAAATCCACCATCTTACTCTTAAAACAAAAGCCGTGTACCGCGCGCCTATTATGCCGTTACCCACAAGAACGAAAAATTTCAATGTCTACCACGATGCTTTGCATAAGGAATTAGGACTACATGCTAATGCAATACGACAAAGTCAATGCTCATGCTTCTCGTCAGTTGAAGATTCACGAGTAAAGCTATACAACTCACAATTGAGTGTGGGGAGCAGTCGTATTTGCAATGAAAGTCTAGAGACACTACCTATAGAGTACCAAGTGTACAGTATTTAACAACACCCAATCGACTAAAAATAACTCAACATGAAGCAACGACACTAGGTCAGGATTGCTAAACGATTACGAATGAGAGAGTATCACCGGGCAAGGCTAATGAAGTAGCAGAGGCCCTGAGTAGTGAAGGATGAGTCAAAACTCTCATAGTTTGTAATTTAAGGATGACCATTCACACGAACCCCATTTCTCAAATTCGCGACAAACAGCAAGTAACTTAAACCATTGAACACCAGAATGAAGAATCCCTGAAGAGGATGAAATGACAACTTGAAGCAAAGAAAGATGAGATGTTATAATTCATGAACCGAGTGTGATTACTTTTGCGTTGAGAAGCTCCGCAAGCTCACATGAGATGAAACCCATAAATCCAAATTACTCGATACACCTACGTGCTGATAAGAAGTATCACGACCTGATAGGATTTTAGTGATAGACGAAAACGAATAGAGATATCGTCTACGTTAGTAAAATTTCTGACCTGTTCGAAGGTCAAAGCCGAATATCGAAAGCCGACTGGACTTCTACAACAAACCGAGATGCAACAGTGGAAGTGGAAGCAAATAACGAGGGATGTCTTTACAAGCTATCCAACATGTCAGCCAGATCCGACACCTTATGAGTGGTCGTTGATCGCTTGACCAAGTCAACCCACTTCCTGGCCAAAGGAAACTGATAAGATGAAAAAGCTAACTAGAATTTATTTAGAAGAGATTGTTCTAGGCAGGATGTGACAATATCGATTATCTGAAGGATATCGTTCCTAAACATGGAGTACCAATATTGATTACCACCGATAGAGATAGCCGATTTTACAACTCGTTTCTAACAACCGCTATAGAAGACATCAAGTACTTGTCTCAACACGAGTACAACCTATTATTCATAGACGAATGGCCAGAACAACCAAATCTATAAAACAAAACCGCTCAAAGATTTATTTCGAACCCGTGTGATGGACTTAGAAGGAGATTGGGACGCACGAATTGCCCCAACAGAATCTTCCTAACACAATAGTCATCACACCAGCAAAAAGATAACACCATTTTAGGTGTTATAAGAACGTAGTTGCCAATCGCCGCTTTGTTGGGCAAGATAGGGCAACTAACAAATTCCGGTCCGAGATCTTCTAGGAGACGACGGGCAAGACCTCTAAATTCTTAAAAAAATTTAAAAATGGCATGAAACCGACAGAAAGGCTACGCCGATAACCGCTGGAAATCTTTTAGGTTTCAAATAGGAAATTAAAGCCCTAATAAAAGTATCGCCCTATAAGGGGATAGCTCAGTTCGACAAGCGAATAAAACTAAATCTGAAAAATTACATAAGACCTGTTGAAATCCTAACGAGGATTGGTCCAGTGGTATATAAATTTAAAACTACCTCAATAATTAGGTAATATTCATGACACGTTTCACTTACGTGATATAAAGAAGTGTTATTCTAACAAATCTATAATTTCCCCTCCTTGCAAAGTCTATGTCGATACACGACTTAATTTTGTGGAGCAAACTATCAAGTACCAGACTGAAAGTCCGAAAGCTCCGACATAGTTAATTAAACTAGTTATAGGTTCATTGGAACACGAAGCGTGGATCAGAATATATCTGGGAACGCAAGGATAGAATATCCTCAACTTTCTAAAAATTTCTCAGTCAATTGTGACATTGCTTAAATTTCGGGACGAAATTTCTTTAACGAGGGAAGATTGTGACAACCCTAAAAGTACGGTTAATTCCGTACATCATTATCACGTGCATTTAGGCTAATTCCCTATTAAATTAAAGTGAATTCGTTTTTATCAAACAAAGTCTAGCACAAAGCCCGTGTTTGCATATGAGATGCAATTAAATAAAATGCGAGAAGCATTCGAGAATTTTGAGAATTAACCGAGAGATTCGGTAGAAATCAAATTACACGAACGTTGGTGATCTATTTTAGAAAATAACGTAAATCTATTAAATTATATAGTCGTTATTATTATATTGATAATTATGCTAAGAAATAGGCATATGAATTTTTAATATTCAATAAACGCTCACGTAAATTAGAAAACGTGTAACGGACGAGTTAAATTGTGAATATAACCGAATAGTATCAATCAACTTCTGATTACTATTGAGACCGAGTAATATAAGGTAAACTACTATTAATAATCTAAATTAGGGCATGATATGCCAAGAAATCGAATCAAACAAGTAGTCCGAATCAATTATCACAAAGCCGTAGAAAATCCCGGTTAACGATAAATGAAGCATCGATAATCATTTGAATATTGATTCAATCAACTAATGACATTCTATTAACCTTAATATATCCTAATTAACATTAATCAACCTTAATAAATCCTAATCTACCCTAATCATACAATTAACACTAAACTAATCGCGATTAACGACTAACGACCAAAATATCTAAGCTTAATTGTGTTTAGCCCTCAAAGGGGGCCCTCCCCCTTGTTTCCTCCTCCTAAAATCAGCCAAGAGAGGGGCCCTAGGGACCCCTTTGACCCCTCTTGATCATTCCATGAAACAAGGAAACCAAGCCACACCTTGTCTTCACACTTAGCACCATTATTCCTTCATTTCAACACATATCAAGCAAGGGAAAACACATCTTTGCTCTCCTCTTTTTCTGCCCCCCCCCCCCTAACCACGAAATTCAGCAGCCTTCAACCACAATCTCAGCCCCAAACAACCCCCACAATGCCACCAAACAACCACCATTGAACCACCCTTGAACCTCCCTTCAACCTCCATTGATTCTACCATGAAATACCCTCATTTAGCTTCACTTTTGTGCTCTTGAACCATCAAAAACGTGACCATCTCAGCCCCTACACCATCTCTAAGAAAAACAAACCAAAACCTAAAGATTTGGAAGCTAGGAGCTCAAGAACACAAAGTCAAACCTTCATCTAGCTCAAAAACTCCTTTTTAGTGCATTGTAAGGAAAATCTACCCACAAACTCTTTAGATCTATCTTTATTTTGATTTTTATGGTTGTATTATGTTTAGATGTTCACTTTTGACAAGATCTAACAAGAAAAATCGTTTTTACATGGTTAATAAGTGATTTGTACAAAGTTATGTCAAAACAGTCCACTTTTAAGCTTTTTGAAAAACGTCAGAAAAATTATCTAACTTTGGAGCCTTGTAACTTGCTCAAATCTTGATGAAAATACGTGTTTCTTGGTTCTAAAGTTAATTTCAAGATGTTAGCTATCAAACCCCACTGGATTCATATTTTTTGATGAGTTTTACTATTTTTAAAATGAATTTCTAAGTGAAAGTGTACCTGCTGTACTGTTAGAACAGAAACTGACTCAACTTCAAAATATTGTAACTTTCAAACCGTAGATCCAAACATGTTGATTCTTTTTGCTGAAGGTCACAAATTTAGTTAGCTTTGAAAGTTGTATGATCTCATGTTGTGAAGTTAAGTAGAACTCGAGATATAAACTGATCTATGACTAACTGTCCAAAATATGACCTGTTTGACCTTTGTGTGATAAAAAATACGTTTGGACCCCTTAAACTCAACCAAAAATTACAAGTCTTATGTTTCTGGAAAGCTAAGACATAGAGGAACTCGTATAAAAATTTTCATAATTTTTGGGACATGTTTGACTAGTCAAAACCGTAGGCAAAGTTGACCTAAAATTGTGACAGAATCTGTTAAAAGTTAATTAAATGAGTTAACTAAGTTAAAAAGGTTAAAAATGATTAAAATCATATGTTAGTGACTTTTAATGTAAAAATGGATGTATTTCATGTAATTTGGTATAAAACAAGTGTTAGAATAATTTAGGACAAAAATGTAGGTTATTAAACTTTAAGTTACAAAAGTTAAGTGTTAAAATATAATAAATGAGACTTTAGGGACTAATTTGCAAACACATAGGAATTAGGGACTTTTATGCAAAACTAGTAAGCTTTAAGTATTTTAAATAAATTAATAAACTTTAAATGGTAAAAACAAGACTTAGATATTAAACAAGTATTTCAAAACGAAACCGCGATTTAAAAACGCGACGTTATTTGATTAAATGATAAACGTATAGAAATCGTTTAAATTTGGATATTTAATTGGTAAGTGAATGAATTAGAAATTGTTTAAATACTAGACATGCCTTAAAATATTTAGAACGAGAATTAAAATGTTAAAACCTAAAGTTAGGTTATATGTGGAAATTAAATAGAATTATATAATATCGTATCGTGAAAACGTGAATATAAATTATAAAAACGTATAACTGTATTAATAAGAGTATAGGAATGTACGTGTGAACATATATATAATGTTTGTCAAATGTATCATAGTGATAAATAAAACGTACAAATGTTTATGAGAATATATATATATATATGTACATATATGTTAAGGTTTAAAATGGGATAAATATGATGAAACAAATATATATATATATTGGTGCTTACTTGAATACATTTATATATATATATATATATATATAAATATGTGTATAATGAAATAGATAACGTGATGACATTAATAATCATGAAAGACTACCAACGTTAATATATATCATGAAAACCCTAAATCGAACGTAAATGAAATATATAAATATATATATGACTATGTGAAAGTATATATATATTGATTTAGTGAAAGTTACACATTAATAATATAACACGTTTAATAAGGTATTTTAATGTGGACTTAGATATGATTAAATGATTTGGAAAACAAGGTGGGATCACAACGTGTCGTTCTTTTTAAATAAAGGTGAAATGTTTGCAAATGCCCGTTGATGGCAAATTTACAAATCTTGTTGAGTGAACAACTGGCATAGACTGACCATGGTGTCGTCTACATGCATTTATTTAATTTAAGCTCTTACGTTTAGGACGTAGAGAGGCTTACTGGGATATTATCATTTAAACTGTTTTTGCTAGCACGCTCGGACTCCAGGTGAGTTCACAGCCCCACTTTTACCGTTTTACTGCTTTCAAATTTGGGGTGAAAAACATATAACTGATTTATGCGATTATTAAAACCTGACAACGTATCTTTATGGGCGACTAAATTCTTCATGTTGTAGCATAGAAGTCCTCTTGCTGACAATCACTATAACCATTAGTTAGATGACGCTAACCACTGAGTATACAGATAGTACTATCGGGGCTGACATCCCCATCCCACGTTTATTTTAGTTAGTCGCGCTAACTAGCGACGTTGTTTCGCACTTTGGGGATGAGTATACTTAACCGGTCCAAGGCAAACGAATTATATGTGAGTTGTGGTTTGGTTATAGGTTTAGTTCGACATATTAACTCGCAGGACCTAGCTAGTCTGCGGGGGATCACAGTCACTGTTTGCTTTTATTGTTTTAAATTGAGAATAATCGCACAATAGGCCGTTGATGCCATTTTTGATCTATTGATGAAATGACTACTAAATGATGGTTTATGATCGAGTCATTAAACCTGTGAATTCACTCAACGTTATGTTGACCTTTTAATAATATGTTTTTCAGGGGAATTAGCTATGCCGTAAGACACATGCATATTGGGACCGTACCTGCCACAATAAATTAGGATGCCATATTTTAAATTTGAACAATGGGATTAATTGACTTGTAGTCTTATTTATGAAATCCCGAAACTTGTATTTCATTTTAAAACGATGTATTCGATAACCTTGACAATTGAACTGCTCGATGAGCCGAAATGTTTGTAAAACTATTTTGGCATCCTAATAATATAGATGTTCTGCGATAATCATACGCTCGAGGTAATGTTATTCGATCAACGTCACGCCCCGAAAAGCTTCCGCACTGTAATCTTAATTACTCAAATTTGGGGGTGTGACACACACTGGTCATGAAGGTGTTTCCCCTAATCGGAAGGTGTGTATGGCACTACACCACACGACCGGTCTACACAAATCATAACATAGCCTAGGATGCATCCATACGCCTCCCAAATAATCCTAAAGCTCTCCCGCGAGCATAAGCACACAAATAATATAACAAAAGAGGAGACGCCGTGGACTAATCCCACCGCCACGGATAGTGCCAAGTCATTGGCGCCACAATGACAAGCCTGTGGTACCTCCACAGGTAGTTGACTCGGTATACCTATCTCCTGTCTACAAAGTCTAGGGTTATATGGTCGCACAGTGAACATATAAACCACCCACACACCATATTATATTCACCATGCATATGGAACTTAGATCAAATGAATTACAAAGGCTCGCAAACCAATAAATCACCAAGTTTTCCAAAGTCATTTTTCACGCAAGTTTTCTCAAAAGTTTTCACAATATATAATCTCAAATAATAGTTCAACTCAAATAGAAGGAATCAGAACGCGCAAGTATTTCACAATGAATAACCAAAAGAGATCACGAGATAATCAAAAAAGCATGTCAAGATAACGCTGAAAAAAGAGTACGGACATCCGTACCTAGATAGGTGTCTAAACACTCAAGATAAAAAAGATACTCTAAAATAGTTCCCAAAGTCTAGATAACACAATTTACTAAGTTTAGAATTAATTCTCAATCTATTAATTTTTGTTCTCTCAATATCTCTTAATGAAATATTAATATACTTTTATATTGTTTAGTTTAATTTAATATTAAAATCATTATACGCTCCGTTCGAAATTCCATTACATATTTCAGGGATCTTAATGCAATTTTAGTAAAGTTATTAATTAATTTAAATCAAGACATTAATACTTAAGGGGTAGAATTGCAATTATAGTGCTATATGAATTTAATTAATAACATGCATGATAATTCAGGGACCTAAATGTAACTATATGATCTCATCTTCTTCCAGCGCGACGTATAGGAGGCATGCTACGTTTCGATTTATTCTTCTTTTATTCTATGAATTACCTACAACTAGTTACAACATGATATATTGTATTACTATTAGATTACAGGTTTCCATTCATTAATAACATGCGTATTTTAAGACTATGAAATGTCCCGATATCGTAAACGAAAACTGTAACTTTAACAGTTGTTTCAATTCGTTTTTCATCCTTAGATTCTAAAATAGTTACATATATGTTTAGGTATGACATTATTAAACAATGACTATGAGTTTTGCATTCCGATTCCGTTATTGAGTTACCGATTTAAGTCCCGAAACTTTGCGATACTATCATCGTAAACGTTAAATTAAACTATGAATTTTCACTATCATTATCTTTAATAAAATCTAAGGATTCAGTGAAGGAATCGTTAACAATATGTAATACAAGATTGATGCTTGTTTATGATTTAGAAGTTACCTCTAACGAAACCCGCTTGTGCCTATCGAACTTACAAAAGCTTCGTGTATAAACTTCACCGTTACTCTCTTCCTGCCTCTCGATTAGATCTCTAGGACTGTTTTCTTTTGTGTGATTTAGAATGGTGCGGTATATACATGGGAGGTGAAATATATAAATAGAGTTCGAATGTTATTATTTTGATTGCAAACAACTAATTGGGTAAAGGATCTTATTCAATATCACAACCGATTACTTGCCGATAAAAACGTAGTTATGAGTTATCTCCTGTTTGAATTGGTTATTTGGTTCGATGGTTATTATTATTATTTTTGTTGTTGTTGATTAATACTTAAAACTAATTACCCCTTTGGGGCCTAACGTACAGCCCACGCATTTATATACTTAATTAATTAATAATTACAATGAAAATTTATTTTAATTAGGTACTCTTTTTAGCACATTATAATACGAAATAGTTATTATTAAATTTATAGATATAATTTTTTTTCGGGTTATTATAGCTATGTAGTGGTAACATACAAAAGAGCATCATTTGAGTGTTTGGACCTTGTAGGAGCAGGAAATCCTCACTACTAGGTGGTGGCAACATTCTTCACTCAGGTTTACTCCATTTTCACTTCCTTTTTACCATCCGGAACAATTGTGCATATGCACCATGTAGATATGATGATGAGAAATGAAACCTTAAATGAAATGCATCTAAGTTTAATGTTGCCGAGACAGACTAACTTATTAAATCCATCCACAAACTTATGTATGGACATGTATGCTTTTAACTAGACACATATGAGATTTTCAAGTATTCTTCATAATTGAATGACACGCATATGAGCTTTTCAGGTTACTTTTAAAAGCTATTGCTGCTGCAATGAATAAAGTGAGTTCAATTGGGACATTGTAAGGAAATTCATTTTGTATCTTAAAAACATATATGTATCTTCAAATTGTAAATGTGTATAACTGAATACTTGAGTAATACCATATATATTCTTCATGTTACCATTGTTAATATGTTGAAATTTTTGGTCTATGGCATTTCTACGATTTTATATGTATGCTATGATCAGTTTAGTTGTGTTAAAGGCGTTAAAGTATAACATAAATTTTGTGAAACTTGGGGATAAATTAAAAGCAAAGCACTTCAATTTCTGTTGATCCTAAAAATGCTTTCCATGTATTGGCAACAATAGTGACTTATACAATATCTTATTATATGATTGAAGCATATTTGTTATAATGGGTTTGTTTTCAAGATTTCTATAACACAACTATATTAACCTCTTGTATGATACATAAGTCTTTTTTAATGAATAATAGTTCTTCAAACATATTGATGACAATTTCTCTCTTCTTTTCTTTTATTTTATCGATTTAACTAAACTATGTAGATTTCGTATTTCAAGATTTTATGGTGTGAGTAAAACTTGGACGTGCAACATATGAAAGAGCTGCTTTTCTTACTCGGTATGTTCTTCCAAGTAATTTGTGCAATTTGCACCGCCGATATGATGATATATATTTAACGGTTTTGTCTTGCATTTGAAAATTCTAAAGATAACAAACACATAGTTTCATCTTTCACTTTTAATCTTTCATACAAATAGCTGATATCCTCCACCCATCTCCTCATATCCTCCAACCATCGATCTCTTCCATTCTCTGACCCCAACATAAGATATGTGCACACCAAAAGAGAGTCCTTACAACCATACTTTTCACACGTCATTACAAAGATATATATTACTAATGTTACAAAGCATTAAAACTTTCATGGCAATTAAAGAGCATGAAATGTGGCATATACTCCTGTTTTCTTGAAAAAATGAAGAATGTACAGTTACGTTTTATTATACTATGATTTTTTATTTATAAACCTAAGTTTTATTATGCTACTCTTTTGATTTTTTTCATAAACCAGTGATATCTATTGTCACTATAGTTTTATTATTAGAGTTGCTATCAAAGTATCAATGGTTAGAAAGTTCATTTAGACCCTATCTAATATTAAAGTTTTATTATACGATTCGGTTGCAAAACCCCCATATTTACTGATTTGTTTAGATTAATTACATTTGCTATATACTCTTGATTATACAGTCCTCTTTGTTCGACTGTACTTACCTAAGCTATACTACCATATCGACAGGGTCACTGGCCGGTTGTGTAATAGTCTTAGTGCGGTATTTCTAAGTATAATATATAACTAGATATTGCTCATCACGTTTATATTGGTGTAGTCATTGGTAGTGGAGCTATGAAGGTGGTAGTAGAGATCAAGATTGTAGCATCAGCTTCAATGTTTGTTGCGTGTGTCTGTGTAGCAGCAGTAACGTTGGATTCCAAGTTAACTATACTAGGCTGAGATTGGGTAATTTGGGTAGTCATTGGCACATCACTCTCTAGCAGAGAGGAAGTGGAATGATCTACAACGCTAGAAGGTGTCTCATCGACATATTGTTCCATGAATGATGATTCCATTTGTCCTTCATTTAGTTTGGGTTCAGAGTTTGGTGATTTTTCTCTAGATTGAGTGGTGGTTCAACTGTGTTGGTCTTTGGATTCAATTGTGTTGTATCTATGGATGATGATTGGATAGAGTATGTTTCGTCACCCATACTCTTGTCCTTAGAGTTAGAATCCATACTTGTGCCTTCATTTGAAGGTTGACCAGCAAAATATACATGAATTTGTGGTATGAACTTCATCTGCCACACTTGGAGTAGACTCTATATCACCAGAACCTCCACAATTACCCGAATTACGATTTTCACTATGGACAATAGCACCTTAAGGATGATCAATCTATTGCTTCATATAACAGTAATGAGCACCTTAATAGGTTCAATTATATGATTGAAAACCTTAGAGGTTAACATAAGAACTGGGAATTCTGCATGGTTAGTTCCAAAATCAATATATGCTTGTACTCCCATTCTTTTCTCAAAACACAGGGACATAAGTCTAAAAAATGAAACATTGAAAATCCTAGTAGACTCGTTTACTAATTTTAATAATTCTTTCAAATATAGTTTTGCATATTTTATGTTGACTTCTTTAGTAAATGAGCTCAAATATTGAGTTTCAAACTCTTTTAATTCCAATGTACACCCCGATTTACCCCCCAAAGATCTTATTATTCCATAAATTAAAATTTTCCATTTGGAGGTAAAAGTTGAGTAAAGGATTGTTCTAGTGGGTTTAGTGTATCTAATCGCGGAAAGTGAAGCCCTTGCTACACTTCTAGGTGGAATGTAAAAAAAAAATTACCACCAGGTAAATCTAAGACATTCCTGACTATGTCTTGATCAATGGTGATGTCCCTCTCATTATATTCAATAGAACTAGTAATGGAAGTACCGGTTTCATATGAATGACAAATATACCACCACTCATTTAGCATAGATGGATACAAATGAGGTAATGTGTTAAAATATGCACCATTTAAAGGATGTGCATTCATGAAAGCAGTTAACTGCTTAAAACCTTTATCCAATTTAAGTTTTGGAATGTTAGTGGTGGCAACTTGATTGTTAACACAAACCTTTACCATTTTACCATGTTTAAATGGTTTAACATGTACCATGATGCCGGAGGGTTAAAAACCCATTGATCAGCCATTATTAGTTGAAAATGATCGATTGCGAAAATGAAACAAGTGTAATCTCTTGTAATAGGAAGTTAGGGATTGGTAATCGCTTTTCAGAAATTTGATTGCGTGGTAGAGGAGAGAAGGAAAAAAACGAGTTTAAATAGATATTTAATTCCGTTAAATACGTGGACCCCATCGTTAGTTTTCTTATATATTTCAGTAAAAGAAAATTGCAACGTTAAAAAGTTAGTAGATAACGAAATTGATTAGCCTGTGTTTGGATACCAAGTTTCATGTTTCACAGTTCAGGGTTCATGGTTCAAGGTCTAGGTTTCACTGTTCATGGTCCAGATTTCACGGTTCACGGTCCAGATTTCACGGTTCACGGTTTAGGGTTCACTATTTAGGGTTCAGGGTTCAACTCAAGATGGAGTCATTGTGGTTCTTGCTGACGGGTTAAGTTTTAATGTACCTCCATCCATCATGGGGAGGAAAATTGACCCAACTGAATCTTTATAAGATATTCCCGTAACAGGATTTGAGTACGAAGATGTAGCTGTTTCCACAATTGGTTATAGAGCCGTTGTTCGAGCTGCTAGAAATGATGCGTTTGACCATGGGGATTGAATGTTAAGGAAATCCTTGAACTACCACCACATGATGCGGTACTACACACTTGGACTACAAGGAGTGAATGAATACTTCATGTTAAGTTCGTGTTGACGAAAAGAGATTGGGTATCACATGTGGACTAAATCTGTAAAGTTCCACTTGGATTACAAGGAATGAGTTAATACTTGATCTTAGGTTTCGTGTTGACAAAAGGATATTGGGTATCATACGTATATCAAATCCTTAAAAGTTTGTTTCTTTACGCATTCGTATTCTTAATTTGCAAGATTTGGTAATACAACAGTTTATTGTTGTTCTTTTGATTTCTTAGACTGATTTTGATACTTTTGTAGTTACTTTTCGATTGAGTCATTGTATGATCGATTACGAAAATGAAACAAGTGAAATCTCTTGTAATAGCAAGTTACGGATTAATAATCGCTATTCAGAAATTTGATCGCGTGGTAGAGGAGAGAGGAAAACACATGAGTTTCAATAGATAGTTAATTCTGTTAAATACATGGAATCCATTATTAGTTTTCTTATAGATTCCGTAAAAGAAAATTGCAACGTTAAAAAGTTACTAGATAACGAAATTGATTAATCTGTGTTTGAATACTAGGTTTCACGTTTCACGGTTCACGGTCCAAGTTTCACGATTCACAGTCTAGGTTTCACTGTTCATGGCTTCATGTTAGGAGTGAATTAATACTTCATGTTAGGTTTCATGTTTCACGGTCCAGGTTTCATGTTTCACGGTTCAATGTTCAGGGTTGATAGTTCACAGTCCAGGTTGGGTGGTTTTGGACCATCTACGGAAGCCAGAAGGTGGTTTTTGAAGTAAATAGATTAGCAACAATATTTGAAAAGACATAAGATAGGTTCACTTTTTGTGGGGTTTAGGGTTCAATGTTCATGGTTTACGGTTGGGGGTTCATGGTTGGGGGTTCACGGTTCGGTGATGTCCATTTTAAGTTTTGGAATGTTAGTGGTGGCAACTTGATTATTAGCACAAACCTTTACCATTTTACCCTCTCTAAATGGTTTAGCACGTACCATGCAACAGGAGGAAAAAAAACACTTTGATCGGCCATTATTAGTTGAAAATGATCAATTACAAAAATGAAACAAGTAAAATCTCTTGTAATAGTAGGTTAGGGATTACTAATCGCTTTTAACAAATTTGATCACATGGTAGAAGAGAGAGGAAAACAAACCAGTTTGAATAGATATTTAATTTCGTTAAATACGTGGACTTCATCGTTAGTTTGCTTATAGATTCCGTAAAAGAAAATTAGAACGTTAAAAAGTTACCGGATAACGAAATTGATTAACTTGTGTTTGGATACTAGGTTTCACGTTTCAGGGTTCACGGTTCACGGTTCAGGTTTCACTGTTCATGGTCCATGTATCACAGTTCACGGTTCAGGGTTCACGATTTAAGGTTGAGGGTTCAATTCAAAGATTGAGTCATTGTGGTTCTTGCTGATGGGTTAAGTTTTAATGTATCTCCATCCATCATGATAATGAAAATTGACCCAACTAAATCTGTATACGATATTCCCTTAACAGGATTTGAGTATGAAGATGTAGGTGTTCCCATAAATGGTTATAGAGCTGTTGTTCGAGCCGTTAGAAATGATGTGTTTGACCATGGGGGACGCAATGTTAAGGAAACCCTTGAACTACCACCACATGATGCGGTAATTCCCACTTGGACTGCAAGGAGTGAATTAATACCTCATGTTATACATCTTAAAAATTTGGTTAAACAATGTAACACCTAAAAAATCTGGTTAAACAAGTTTGTTGATGTTTTGATTGTGGTTGAAAAAGAAATCTAGAAAATTGCAAATTTTGTCCTCACTCGTCCGGATGGAGGATCACTCGTCCGGGTGAGGTGTGGTTAGACCGGGTAGTTCTCTGTTCGACCGAGTGAAAGGGTGACAGAAAGTTCACCCGTCCGGGTAAGCATTTATCCGTTCGGGTGAGTGTGGTTTGAAGCCTGTGTTGACCTGCAGGTTATTTTAAGTGGGAGCCAAATGTAGTCACCCGTTCGTGTGACAGTCCACCCGTCCGGGTGAGCGTGCTTTCCAGCAAATATAAGTTTTAGAATGTTGTTTATTGCTCACACTCACCTACCAAGTTGCATTATGAAATTGAGAGAGCGAGAGGGGTTTTGCATTAGGAGAAATTCACATTGTTTTGAGCTGGGAAGAGTGGATTGAAGCATCATCTATCTCCATTAACATCAAGTAAGTGTTTAAACCTTGTTTTTGACCTAAAATGTTATAAATTGGGGATTTAAAAGTAGGATAATGATAATAATGAAACAAACTTGAAATTTGGGATTCTTTTGATTTTAGCAATAGTTTATGTCTAGCTATTGTTAATATTATATCATTGTGATGAGGTTTTGCAAGAATTGAGATAGTTAGAACTTAAAGGGAAGAAATTATGAAAGATTGATGGAACTATAAAAACTTTGGCAAACTCAGATATTTTTAAAATAACATTTCAATATTCCGTTGAAAATGGTGTAACTTTACACTTATGGACAAGTTCATCGTGAAAAATTTGTACAGTTTGGCGTTGGCGTAAACCACGTAAAAATATTTTATAAGTCGAGTTCCATCATGTAGGCATGTCCCAATTAGGGGTTAAAAAAATCGAATCAGGATTCTAACACAATTTCATATAACGTTTATATCTAACTTTTCCCTTACAAAATATATCTTGTAACATATTTTTAAAAGCGTCTTTTATGAAAGTTATTTGTGGCGTCGCTAGTCCGTCTTTTATGAAAGTTATTTGTGGCGTCGCTAGTTCAAAAACCGGAACCGAATCCGTTTCTAACGGTCAAATCCAAAACCGGTTAGGAATCGGCAGTTATTGTAAAACCGAAACCGATTTTTGGTCAAAACCGGTTTTGACCGGTTACGGTTTCGGTTTTTTTTTTTCGGTTTCGGTTTCGGTTTCTTTGTACACGACTAGTCACAGGCACTAGGAATGAATATTTATTGGAGCAATGAAACTATAGGCAACCTCCAAGAATCCTTTAAACAAGAAAATAGGCGCCCAATGCTATGAAACAAAAAAATTAATCATAACATGTTCACAACCTTTACAAGCAATCTTTCATGCTGTACCTAGTCATCGAGGATGTTGTTAAATACCATGTTCTCTTCTTCACCCAATTCCTGCACACACTACAAATATTTTAGCAACAGATCGGGTGCACAACATCAGTTACAAATTGTGCTAAAGAGTACAACCTGAATCAAAATATTCAACAATGTGTTATTTTCTATAACTGTCATTGAGATCCAATAAAGAACAAACAATCAATAAGGTTATTTTCTAAATAAATAAATTGAAGATTTATTTGAAGGTAAAAATCAAAGGAAACTATTTGATCCTTTCTCATCTATCATTAACAAACATTAATCACTATATAAGTAAATCCATATAAAAATTTATGAGTCGTCTCTAAGAAGATTTTGCTATTACATTCTATTCTTTATAATACAACCAACAAAAAAAAATGAAGATTCAATAAGCGAACATATAATACTTTGCTAAAAGTTTCTTACAAATGCTTTAAGCAAAGCTAAAATCGACAATATCTTAATCAATTACTGTTCACATACAGTTAGATTCACCGGTCTACATAAAAAAAAAAAAAAATGCGACTTTGATTATAACAGTAGTAGAATGCCGGAATCGTAAATGTAAAATTAAACCACAAATAGATTAACCTGATCCGATTAGCACAAGTAATAATCGCTACTTGACAAATTATGAAGAGATGTGACGAAATAAGAATCAAAGTTTGCAACTAAACCTAAATCGTAACACTGATTCAACGAGGAGCAGCATATTAGTTACAATCACGATGACGATCGGAATCTCATGAGGAAGAGTAGGTATTGAATAATTGATTTTATTTCATACTTGATGTGAGGGGTGTTCATTGGTTTGGTTTACGGTTTTCTCGGTTTATTCGGTTTTGAAAATTTTGAGAGCAAAACTGAAAACCGAACCAAAGACCGAATTCAAATTTGAAAACCGAATTCGAATTCAGTTCGGTTTCAGTTAAAACTGAAATGAAACCGAAAAACCATAAAAAATCATAATTTAACCAAAATAACCATTAGCAAACAAAGCTCAAAATATGTAGGATTACACCATACAAAGTACATGCATTTAAGCATTAATAAGTGGAATTTAAAGTGCAAACAAACCACAAACAATTGTCTTTTCACATAAACATGATAAAGATAGCTAAGTCAATTAAAGTTAATCAAGTCTTTAAAACTCAAAAATCTGCAAGTCATCAACGAGTAACCATAAGTAACGGGAACAGGAAGAGAGGTAAATAAAAGGAAGTCAACAGCAAGTAACCATAAATAACCGTAAATAAGTCAAACGAACAAGTAACAGGTAGATTTTGTAAAGTCTAGTGATAATGATGTTTATAATAGAAAGTTATGTGCAATGTCTAAAAAATCAATTTTTATTTTGTTATACTGTAGTAATAAACTACTAATAGTATGTGTATACTTAGTAAGAATAGAGATAGATCATGAGGTTGCCACATAACTCTTTTAGATTCTTTTGTTATAAGAAGAATGTGGAAACTCTGCTCCAATGCTAAGTTGAGCCAAACACTCAGAAAAGTGACAAAAAATGTGGTTATTGGTGGTAAGCATGTGTAGAGTGAACAAGTAACAGGAAGTCAGCAAGTGTAGAAATCAAAACCCATAAACCTAACATAAATAAAAGGAAGTCAGCAGCAACAGGAAGTCAGGAACATACATTTTGATCATGTAACATGTAACAATCAATAATCCCAGAACAAGGGCTAAACAATCAATAATCAAAGTGACAGAAACATAAATACATAAAGTGACAGACACAATTGAACATAAAGAGAAAAGATAAAGAATGAATAATCAAAGTGACAGGAACCCGGAACAAGTTTGAGAAACCCAGACCGTAATCATCACAATCAAAATCAAATTCGAAATTAAAGAATGAGCAATTGAACATAATCAAAAATCGAAATTGAAAACGAAAGCAAACCTCGAAGAAACCCAAATATGTGCGTGTGTGAACGATTTTGAGAAACCCAGATCGATACGTGATTTTGTGCGTATATGCAAATGATTTTGAGAAACCCAGATGGAATATGCGAGTGTGCGTGTATACATGGCGGCCCAAATGAGTTCACACTTCACACTCCTAATTAAATTGAGAGAAAATTACACCAATCTCCGGTCATTTACAAACTTTAACTACATCGATGTTCCTTTATATTGAAACTTGTTACATCAATAGTCCTTTGAACTAACGACCGTTAACTATACTGTTAAAAAGGACCGTATATAATATTTTTTATTCTTTTAATTTTTTTTCCTTTGAATAAAATATAAATTATACAATCTAATATATATATATATACATTATGAGGTAGATAGACCATCATTTTCATCTTCCTCATTTCACTTATGAAATTCATATCTAAATCCGGTCATTTTCTCCATTAAAACATCAAATTTTATAGTCCACCACTCAAATCCATTTAAACATATATTTTTGTGATTAAAGATGATTTATGCATAATACATCAAATTTTAAGTCACAAATGTATGTTTAAGTGCATTTGAGTGATGGACTATAAAATTTGATGTTTTAGTGGAGAGAAAATGATCGGGTTTGGTGATGAATTTCATAAGTGAAATGAGGAACATGAAAATGATGTTCTACGCACCTCATAATGTATATACATATAATACATTTCAGATTGTAAAATTTATATTTTATTTAAAGGAAAATCAATGAAAAGAATAAAATATATCATACATGGTCCTTTTTAACGAAGTAATTAACGGTCGTTAGTCTAAAGGACTATTGGCGTAACGAGTTTCAAAATAAAGGACCATCAGTGTAATTAAAGTTTGTAAAGGACTACCAGTGAAATTTAGTAATTTAGTAACGTATTTAGGCGTGAATGAAGTTAATTTAAAAACTAACTGTTCAACACAGAGTTAAATACCACATTAGTTAAAAGTCAAACGTTAAACAAATAGATTTATTGAAAGATGCATAAGACGATCAAGCAGAAAAAAGTAGTAAGATCACATGTGACCGCTCATGCTCGCCATTTTCGATATTAATATTTATTTAATTTGACCAAAGATATCAATATAAATTTTTTTAATTTGATATAAATTCAATATTTGTGGGTTTAAAATACCAATTCATTAGAACCCGTATTAGTTAGTTACTAATATGAACCGACAAATTTATATTTAATTTAATACTTATAAAATTATTTAGATTTAAAATACAAATTATAAGTATAAAACTATAAATATAAAATTGTAATTTTTAATTATAATTTTATAAGTAATTTAAATATAAAATACAAGTAATGTAAATATAAAATTTTAAATAATATAAATATTAAAGTATAAGTAGTTTAAAGGACGATCATGTATGGTAATCATGTATAAATAATTAAAGGTGATCTAGTTTTGATTTTCTATTTATGTTGGTATAAGTTTATAGGCATGTTATACATACAATGATCGAACAAGCGATCACTGATTGATGGGGCGATCTTTACGTAGTCGTCCAATGGTGTTGTCAGATTGGTGATCACCCTCTAGTCCCACTTTTTTTTTAACCAGAATTGACGATCATGCATGATTGCCCTATCATCTTGCCATGTGTTCGGTTTTGGTTGGATACTTTGGTCGGTGATCTCCCTTGGCCCACAGACGATATTGATTTTTTTTTTATTTTCTTCTTTTCAATTAAGTAAACGTATGAACGGTCTTAAAAAATTAATTAATATTTGAATTTTGTAATTAATGCTACTAACCCATATTTAATTCATGATCGCCTAAGACGCCTATATGAGCGAGAAAAATAGAACTAATTTGATAAGAGCTTAAGTCAAAAGATTAGTTTGTTTAATTTGATTAGTCAAATGATGTAATTAGTGATTTTCCCTTTAATCTATCTATCGATTTAACACCTTAATTTCTTCTTGCCCGTTTTAACCACTAAACTTGATATTACTTGAAGTTTAATCCCTAAACTTTTGTCTGACTTTGTGTATAATCCTTAAACTCTTGAGGACCTAAGTGGTTTTAACCATTTTCTAACTTGTTACAAATTATGCCAGTCATAATTTAAATTATTTAGATTTTCTTTAGAGGTTTACCCTTTAAGTTTCATTGACATGTGTCCTAACTCGTCATCTTTGGTTGACTTTTTCTTTTAACCCTTAAACTTTTATTACGGTACTAGTTTTTAAATCCAGATATGACCCAACTAGAATAAGTTAAACGTTAAGAAGAGTATTGTCATTTTTATCATCATTATTGTTATTCTTATTGAAATGCATAGATCGCCCCGTTTAGGAAATACGCTTTTCGTCATTTCTTTTTATGTATTACATGAATTTAACATTTATTTTTAAGTCTGCTACACAGATGAAAGTTGGTACTATACGTGATTCATGTAATACTTATTATGTTGCAATAATATAAACTATAGCTGTTTGATACAAAATACTTATTATATATTTCCATGAATATGTGATATAACAAATTGTTATATAAATAGTCACTGACCAAGCACAAGAGCTTGGTTTTCTGCTGAATTGTGCTTCCCAAAATACAAGGAAGCAACGTATAGAATAGAGATTCCAGATAATATAAAGAATATGAATAGTATATGACATCACTGATTCTCTAAAACCAGTGGCCTTTTGAATTGTCAAGGTCTCAAGGAAATGTTATAGGCAACACCTATAAACATAGATAGGTTCACCAAAGATACCTACCGTAACTATCAACAGGCAACTCTAGCCGTCCTTAATTTCCACCAAAACTATATACAACTGAAAGACTTGGGAGCGTTTGGATCTTGGGATTTTGTTTGATTTCAAATCTATTGAAAATATTGTTGATCATTAAGTTTGTTTGGAACTGGATTTCATTTGCTTCATGATACATATGAAAACACCACCTTTTGTTTATTAAGATTCTAGTTTGCGGAGCGTTCAGTTAAAACGAGATTCCACCTTTTTATTCTAAGAAATTGATGGCTAAAACAGATATGGAGTCAAAATACTACTGTAGTTAATTGATCATGAAAGCAAACATCACATAAAGAGGTTTGACTAAAAAGGATTCTACTAAGCTACATCAATAGTTTATGTTCGTTCCATCTCACTAAGATTGTCATAGATAACCACATTAACCATGATGGTGAAAGTTTGAAAAACAATAGGTTCCTCACCTGGTCTTTATTGCACTCCGAACTCTTTGAAGAACACGCACAAACTGGTAAAACATGGAGAAGTCCAAACCTGCAAACTGTTCATTTTCTACCGCAGCCATAGTGACACTTTTGGGCGAGTACGTATACGGGTTCTGACATATGATAAAATCAAAATCACCAAACTTCTTAATTAAACTCTCAAGATTGGTAATTGATAACTTTTAACGTGGTAGGCTATATCGAATATGAATGCCGGGTCGGCCAGAGGTCCTTCTGGAAGCAGTTTCTCTACATTTGGGTAAAGGTATGACTATCTACATCTTAAACCCCCCCCCCCCCCCCCATGCCCCGCTCTCGGTGGGATTGGGTAGTGTTGTTAATGTTAAGACTCCAAAGCAGCACAATCAATGGAACTATATAAGAGAGCATTGACCTCCTTAAGAAAAGGAAATCTCACTATTGGTGCTAAATTTAGCTATACAAATCCAAGGTTTTTGACTTGCTTTCATGAGTAAAAAATAGATTATAAACTTATAATATACTGAGATAACCAAACTTATGCTATGTTTTAAAGACTAAATGACTAACAAGATTAAAGACTATAATTCGAGACCAAGGCACACATTCGAGAATAACATTAGGAAAGCTCAGGTCTACTCGAGTAAAACTGAACAGTTAATAACTGATTGACAAAAACTAATCAGATGAAAACGACATATAAGCTATAAGGGAAGAAATCTCCACATTTAATAAATAAAAACGTGTAGATCATGATGAAGAGGGTCTCACAAACACAAGTCTACTGAAAACACAGTATAGTAATCAAAACCTACCTCTTTTAATGGTATGGTTGTATGGTCACTACTTTGACTGCTTATATCCTTCTCATCACCAATTAAGCAATCCAGAGAATCAGATGATTCTGAATGTTGTTAAATTATAACAAACTTAAGCCTTATGTCAATGTATTTTGCAGAGTTAAACTAATTGAGAAATTGTTGAATAAAGTTTAAAGTATCAAGTTACATAAAGTTAAGGTGCTATTGTTGATGAAAGGAGGAGGACCAGTTATGAAGAATTAAAGAGTCCAAGGGCTTATGTGTTTATTCAAGATCTTAGGAAAATATATAAACCATTTTTTGGTTTATATTTCATTTTAATATAAGAAAATATCTCATACCAACCTAGTCTCTCTCTCTCGTTCCTGTATCTGCTTTTCTGAGTCTTACTTATTAAGAATCATCATCTTGTTGGTTCTTATTTTTCTGTGATCAAATATCTCTATTACATCGTACTGTATTTGTTCTAGTTACTCTTTGAGAGAAGTATATAACTCTTTGTATTGTACTAATCTGGACACAACATTCGTGATTCATATTCATCTTGTTTATCTTTCTGGTATTTGATCTTTATATCGTATCTGTTTATAGTTTCTGACAAATAACTTATAACACCCCTTAAATTACCTCAGGGTTAAAATAGTAATTTGACTCGGAAGCGATGGATAAAAGATAATATTATAACTTATCTTACAAAATGACCATAGATTTTTCGCGAGTTTACAATATTAAAATATTGCTGAAACAAAACATATAATTGTTATACAAAATCCACATACACGTTAATTTACAAAACATTCGTAAACATATCAGAGTGATGGCACGTGTCAAACATTCTTCAAAACCACCTTCCTGCCCAACCCACAAAAGACATGCATAACCTGCAGGAAGGGAAATTGTGGGATTAGCACAAAGCTAAGTGAATGAATGTACAACTAACAATTCAACTTAGCTTAATAATCTGTTTACACTAAGCACAGTAAACACATAAACTCAAGAGGATCGGCGGTTACTGAGGAACCCTACAGCCGCGGTGGCCCACAGTAACACTTACCACAATCTGTAAAGGCCCATACAGAATAGGCCGATAACTTGGCACTACAACACCACAACACACTTTCCAGCGACAACACATGTATTTGGAACGTGTGTTGAACACAGTAGTAGCCAAGTCCAATCGCAATTGACCTCTGAATAACACAGATGCCCGAAGGCCACATATGCATAACAAGCAGATATATTCAATCATAACTCAGACTAAATAGTCAATCAAGGTTTACGTTACTTGTTGTAATCACACCATTACAACTTACTCAAATTATGAGTTGCAGATCCACTCACCTGTCTGCTACCGTTCACTTCTCAGAATTCTTATATTACTGAGTCTTTAACTAATCTGAGAATATAACAGATAACGAGTTAGTAACTCACCTTGAATTCGTGTAACATATCTCAATGTATATTATCCAGATAATAAACAATTTTCAAGTTACAATTTATCTGTTATAACCGCTGTACAACTATCAATTATGTCAATTTATAAAAATTTGCTTATTTAATTACCGTCAAAAATCTCAGGTCATTAACGCACTTAAATTCCTAGTCTATCTAATTTCGTTTACAGCACTCTAAAATCCTAGTGAAAAGTCTAGGTTATGACTCCTTAAGTACCGAAACCGTAAGTTACCGAAATCGCGTAACGTCTTAGAAGATTGCTTAGCGAACTTTAAGACCTTGAGGAACATTAAATTAGGTTACAAAGTGCCAAAGAAAACAAATGAAATTAAATTTCATAAGCCATCACAAAATATTCATCTATCTCAAAAATTGGAATTTAACCGGAAATTCCGTAGCTTGGTAAACACGAATGGAAATTGGTTTATTAACTCGCGAATGTCAATCGTGATCGAATCAAATACATTTTGATGAATGCTATAAACTTATAAAATAAAAAGTTTTATGACTCACACTTTAACCAACAAAAAAATCAGGAAAATCGGAAATTAACCGAAATTTCGTAGCTCGGCAAACGCGACCCGAATCGAATAAACGAAACTCGAATCCGACAAACTAATACTTGAATATCCATTATAAAAAATCTAAAATACAATTTGAAGTATTTTAGAAATTTAGAACATCAATTTTTATAACCCTTATATTAAGCATAAAAACAACACAATTTAAAGCTTTCAAATGTGCAAGACTTGTGAGATTTTAATACAAATAAATATCACAAATAATATATATGATATTTTAACAAAAAAATGAAAATAATAACTCATTTTGATGCCCAAAAACCGGCCTCCCCCTTTGACCACTCAAAACCCCCACTCACATATCAAGATTCCATGCAAAAAGCCTTCTACACTTACACACTCTTTCACTTTCATCATTTCTCTCATTTCCACTTTCAAAAACACACACAATTCTCTCTAAACACACACTAAACTCCAGCAACTTATCATCCTTAAATCATCTCTTTGAAGGTGTTCATACACCTAAACCAACATTCCAAGGTATGAACACCATCTTTAACTTCCATTCTTGCATTTTCATACTTTGAATCTTGTAAAAACATGATTTTTATGCCTTTTACCATGGCTGAAAATCTCATACAAGGTTTGATGGTTTGTAGGTTCCCTTACACTTGTTTAAGTGTTAAAACAAAAGGGCAACCTATGATCAAACCGAAAATCAAACCAAAAAGTTGACTTTTTGATGTTATAGAGTTTATTTACATGTTCTTGCTAGAATAAATGGTTAAAATGTTAAAATATGTTTATGTTTCTGTAAAACACATGATCATGCATAAAAGAAAAGACTTCAATCTTTGGATGAGGTCTAAAAATCGTTTGGTAGTGAAATCACACCAAAAAGATCACTTTGTCATGCATGCAATCTGTCTAGATTTTGACCTTACTTGAAACGACCATAACTCAGTGAATAATGGTCCAAAAATCTTGATTTTTCTTCTAGAATTTAGCTTAATGTCTTACCTTTAAAACCCCACTGGTCTCACTCAAATCCATTGAGTTTACGACCTCCAAATGTATCACACAAAACTGATGCGCAAACAGTAACTTTTCTGTGATCACCTTGTTGTGATACTTGTTCATGGGTCTTAAGGTGTTCTATAAATCTAAGAAAAATTATTTTAGACTCTTAACATGTATATCTCAGTATTATAGAAAGATAGGAATTTATCTTGATGATTAAGTATTTTTAGAAAATGCATGAACATCATGCATTGTTGTAATCTTGTAAATTGCAAATACTTGTGTTGTGATGATTCAAAAATATATAAGTGCTAGATAAAACGTCTTAAAATTTTGAGGATTATTTTTCTCAGTAACTATATCATGAAAAGAGTCTTGAAAATAAAAATGGGAATTTTTGGAAAAACATAAGTATTTTTCCTAAATTAATGCAAATAAAGCCTACAAAAGGTGAAATAATCATGAAAAATACTTTTGGACATAAAATTATTATGGGAAAATTCCAGTGTCATTTTCCGTAGAAAATGAAACCATCCTCAAAATTTCACACTCTTTGGAAGTGTTTTGATATGTTTTCCGATTTACGTCTCGTTAAAACGCATAATGTTGGGAACCAAAGTTTCATTGCTGAAAACGTGTTGAAAATTTTACACAAACTTAAAAATTGGTAGAAAATGATCTGGTAAAAATTCCAGAATTTTAAGTGAATAATTACTATTTTTCCCATAATTATCCCACTTTTTAGACATAAAATGATTATAAATAATCCATAAGTCTAAAAATCCCCAAATTTTCACAGAAAATTTGTGAACTATATTTCATATTTCATACCAAGTTTGGTAATTTTTAGATGTTGTATTCATATATTTCCATTATTTTGTTCCCAACTCGAACAATTACCGACATCGTAAATTAAATGGAAATTCAAACTTTTACGGCACTTTGTAATTTAATTAGCTAGCTAAGAAATCCTAACAAACCGTATTAGTCGAAAACTAATTAGAAACCTTGTGTTCTTAGGAAATGGATAGGAGTCAAACCCGGTCGGCACGCGCATTACATCCATCCATACGCTCACGCTCAATAGTGAGTTTACACAGCCCCTCTTTTTAACGTTTTACTTAAATGTTTTGGGGTGAAAAGCATGCTATATGATTTAATTACTATATTTGGATTACAAATATTATTCTTATGCTATACTTGATTTACGAATGCTTTGCTTATACTATGCTCGTTTTACAAATGCGATCCTTGATTTACAAATGCTATGCTATGCTACGCTATATGCTATGCTTACTTTCGAATACTTGACATGGTTAAAATGTCGTATTGATTACGAATAAATTTTTCAATGTTTGAAGTTTATACGAACATGATTATATGCTTGTTTTCTATCGTATCTAAAGTCCCAGGTATATCTACACGACCATGAACTCTATATGAGCCAAATGATGCATATGAATAGTACTATTTGGGAGCGAGACCACCTCCCCACTCACGCGGCTACGTGAGTGCATCCCATCATCCTAAATGCCAACGATAGGGCATCTCTCTTTGGGGCAAAGGTTTATCGGTTGTAGGTTTGGTTGTGGACTCAAGCATAATAATTCATTGTGACTATAGACAAAAATGCGATAGCATAGAAATTCATAAGCGACTATAAACGTATCACGTTTCGACTTTTGAAACGATATCTCTTTAAAAATATAAACTTTACGACCCGAGCTTTAAAATGACTTTGTCATTTGAAATGATATCTCTTTTAAACTATAAACTTTACGACCCGAGCTTTGCAATGACTTTGACATCTGAACGATATTTCTTTGAAACTATAAACGTATGAAGTTTTGTCATTTGAAACAATATTTCTTTGAAACTATAAACCTTACGACCCGAACTTTACAAAGACGTTGTCATTTGAAACAATACTTCTTTAAAACCATAAATTTAAAACTTGAGTTTTACACTATAAATCATTGTGGTCGTGGACAATGATAGACATGGTTTCATAATAACGCTTCGCATTCTTATGAACTTCGACATAATAAACCGTTGAGATTATAAACATTTTGATATTGATTTGATGACCCATTGACTTTATAAACGTAACCTGAATCTATTAAATGCTACAATATGAGTTTTATAAACATAACTTGAACTTATTAAACACTATATCTTGAGTTTTATAAAAGTGAATTGAACATTTCTTTGAAAATATGAGCGTGACGTTATGGACGAATTACGACTTTTAATTGAGCTCTAAAGGGAATCACTCCTAAATGAATCTCGTACTTAAATAAACCTCTTTTGCAAACAAAACATCGATTCACAAATGAATCTAACTATCAAATGGGTATCGCTCTTAAATGAGCCTTGTTTTAATGAATTAATTTTATAATTATCTGCGCAATAGCGCTTGACCATCCTAAAAATTGATCTTATGAAATTATCGGATGATTTTCGTTATTGTATGAGCATCGGTACTAAACAGATTACTTTTGTGAACTAATCACGTAGTAACGTGGAACTTCTAAACTAAACTTTGTAAACTCTTGAAAAGGGTCTTTCCTTACGCAAAACCTGTGTACTCACCAACTATGTTTCATAGTTGACTTGTTTATTTTTACATGCTTTTCAGGAAATAGTCACAACTTGTCTATTGAAGCTAAACCTGTTATATGAGTTATGCTGCTATAGCGTTACGGAATTTTGTCTCTTTTGGATGTAGTCGCATGTTTACATTATTTACTTTTGTGTTGTAAACGCTTGTAAGACTTATGTAATGTACTAGTAGTAGACTGTTGAACGGTGATCTTTTGTAATTTTCGATTATGAAATCATTGTACTGTTACATCTCGTGTTTCCGCTTTAGCGGGGTGTGACACAATACATAGAAGTTGACTGATTTAGATGGATATATAAGATTAAGTATAGGTCTACTGGTGAGATAGAAAGATATAAGGCCAGACTAGTGGCTAATGGTTATAGTCAAAGGGAAGGGATTGACTATGAAGAAACTTTGTCACCAGTAGTTAAGATGACTACGGTAAGATGTTTAATTACATTGGCTGTTCAAAATGGGTGGAAATTATTTTAGTTAGACATTAACAATGCATTTTTATATGGTGATTTGTGTGAAGAGGTGTATATGGAATTGCCTCAAGGTTATTTTTCTAAAAATGAATCAAAAGTTTGCAAGCTAGTTAAGTCATTGTATGGGCTTAAGCAGACTCCAAGGCAATGGAATGAGAAGTTAACATTAGTTTTAAAAGAGCATGGATTTGTTCAAAGTCTTGCAGACTATTCTTTGTTTGTTAAAAGTGTTGATTCTCAATTTGTTGCACTTCTTGTATATGTGGATGATATAGTAATCACTGGTAATGATGAAACAGAAATTGATAAGTTTAAGAATTTTCTTAAATCTAAGTTTTTGATTAAAGATCTTGGAGAGCTTAAATACTTTCTTGGTATTGAAGTTCTAAAAACAAATAGTGGTGTTTGTCTGTCTTATAGAAAATATTGTATTGAGTTGCTTGATGAATTTGGTCTTGTTGGCAGTAAGCCTGTCTCTGCTCTTTTGGAGTCTAAATTGGTTATTAATTCTGTTGTTTCTGAAAAGGATCCTGCTTTGCATAACATTACAGAGTATCAAAAGCTTATTGGAAAAATTATATATCTAACTGTTACTAGGCCAAATATATCCTTTTCTGTACAGTGTTTAAGTCAATTTATGCATTCTCCATTACTGTCTCATCTCAAAATTGCTTTGAGAATTTTGAGATATTTGAAGAGTTCTCCAAGTAAGGGTGTACTTATATCAAAATCTGATGCTATTAGTTTGTCTACCTTTGTGGATGCTGATTGGGGTAAGTGTCTTACCTCTAGGAGATCTGTGACTGGTTATTCTGTTTTCTTCTGTGGTTCTTTGATATGCTGGAAAAGTAAGAAGCAAGCTACTGTATCCTGATCATCTACTGAGTCTGAATACAGAGCTATGGCTTCTGTAACATGTGAGATTTTGTGGATATTGAATATATTAAATGATTTAGGTATTAAGAATTTATTACCTGTCATGTTACATTGTGATAATAGGTCTGCAATTCAAATTGCTGCCAATCTAGTGTTTCATGAGAGGTCAAAACACTTTGAGATAGACTTGCATCTTGTAAGAGAGAAATGTGCAACTGGTGTAATCAAAATCTTATCCATTGATTCTGAAAATCAAGTTGCAGACATTTTTACTAAAGGACTTGGAGTTGGTCAACATAATGTTTTGTGTGACAAATTGAAACTGGTGGACTTGTTCCAGGCTTAGTTTGAGGGGGAATGTTAAATTATAACAAACTTAAGCCTTGATAATATGGTTTGGTTGCTTATTCATATCAATGTATTTTGCAGAGTTAAACTAATTGAGAAGTTGTTGAATAATGTTTAAAGTATCAAGTTACATAAAGTTAAGGTGCTGTTGTTGATGAAAGGAGGAGGACCAGTTATGAAGAATTAAAGAGTCCAAGGGCTTAAGTGTTTATTCAAGATCTTAGGAAAATATATAAACCATTTTTTGGTTTATATTTCATTTTAATATAAGAAAATATCTCATACCAACTTAGTCTCTCTCTCTCTCGTTCCTATATCTACTTTTCTGAGTTTTACTTATTAAGAATCATCATCTTGTTGGTTCTTATTTTTATGTGATCAAATATTTCTATTACATCGTACTGTATTTGTTCTAGTTACCCTTTGAGATAAGTATATAACTCTTTGTATTGTAATAATCTAGACACAACATTCGTGATTTATATTCATCTTGTTTATCTTTCTGGTATTTGATCTTTATATTGTATCTGTTTATAGTTTCTGACAAATGTGATATAAAAACAGCCTGTTGAATTTACATAAAATGTCAGTTTCAGTTATCTGAACATTGAAGCTGAAAAATGGCAACTTAAACATGGTCTATAAAGGTATTTCCGCAAGTAGTTCACAATCATCCCATCAGTTTCTTTTTCTTAGCAGACCTTTCCACAAAGTAAAATATTTTCTTTAATCAAGATAATTTGAACTTGCACCATCAACTATACTAGTTTGATATACGATTTTGCTAAGGCATGACAATGAAAAGATACGCTTTAAACGCCAAACAGTAATATAGCTAAGTTAGAACGGGATTTTGTTGACTGTTGAGGTCCCTAGAGTGCCATTAAAGTACACAAAAACCTAAGCATCAAGATTAAAGATACTATCCTGCTGGAAGTAAGGTTGTCAGAGCTCAACAGTCTCATATGTGACATATAGTAATGTGCAATACATAGTAATTGTAACCACATGGTTGAGTGACCCATAATGCTTCAAATTTTATATGTTGCAAGATCACATATATGTTAAGTCTGTATTTCCCAAACTAAGCACTTCACATTGTCTAGATTTTTTCGAATAGTCATTTCTGCTCAGACATAACAAATACCAATGTATCCTGATCTTAGGTGGCGGTGTTTACCTTTCTTTTTCCACTACCTTGAGCTAACTCCCCGTCTTTGTCGGAACCTGAGCCATTAGCAGCCCCGATGATTTGGTCTTTGAAGTTTGAAGGACCTGTTTTAGTAAGCAAACATTATTCAGTTCCTGTTCTTGAACTCTCAAGGATATAAAAGACTACTTCATCCAAAATATAACTCTGACCCAAAAGATATGACTAAGATGAGTTATTTGTTCTGAACGAGAAGCTGAGGATATGGATAGACCTTCACACACTTCCAACAATGAACATGAAAACATTTGACTGAGAAAGTTGCTTAGTATACCTTGAATAATGATAATGAAAAGAGGGATCTTATGGACCAAAAGTGAACGAATCGCTATCTTGAAATGAGCTGGTATATGTGTAATATTATCTTGAAAAGCTAATGAAAATGAAACATCGAATTCTAATGAGACACCTAAATATGAATAGAGAGGCAGCTTTCATGGGATGGAAGAAGAATCTTCCTTTGTTCTTAACCATGAAAGTACACAAAAGCTGATAACATATTTTGGCCAAAGTAAAGGAACCCTGAAAAATATAGAGCTGTTACCACTTACAGAATATGCAAAGAAACTCCAACAATAAATTCAGATTGTCCTCGCCTGCATCACAGAAGTAAAACTATAATGTCAGATAAAATTAAATATGCTCAAATCACATGGTCCTGAAAACATTAGAAATCAGAAAGAACTTTATGACAATGATACAGACTCAAAATCTAACTGAGATCCATATTTTGCAAAATGTACCATTTTGTCTGATAGCTTTGTCGATGAGATCCGGTGAAAATCCCATTCCTAGGAGAGTTGATCTTATATTGCTTCCAGATGAGCTCGCACCATTGTACCGCAAATACATGTGTTGCTCATGTGTGAGAAGATTAGGGTGATAGATTATATGATTACACACTCGTACCAACTTTTTTCAATATAAATTATTTAAAAATGTTATACGAATATAGCAGCATAGATATGAATGTACTTTACTGTTCATGTTCAGATTGCAGATCAGTTGATGCGTTAATATTTAATCCTAATATAGGTCAAGCTATTATAGTATAGATTATTAAAAGCTTACATGCAGTTCTTGTGAACATAAAAAGATTTTGGAATGGGATCAACTTAACATGACTTATAATGCAACAAGCAAGACACTACGAAAATCTTTTCATTTAACAGAAAATCATGGCACAACTTTTTCATTTCCTTGCTTCAAGATCATGAAACAAACAACAAATGCAACCTTGTAATGCATGTGATGAACGTTTTATCTAAACATCTTACAATGCAAGACGAATAATGAATCGAAATACAAGTACCTTGCATTGTACAAAAACATGTTTTATCAAGGTATACATGTTTATATATCATTGTACTCTGTACCACACAATCATCCAAGAACTGATGAATCACAATGAATAGATAGTTCTATATATTTTATTTGGAGAAAGACCTATCAACTGTTGTTGATATGAAACGCTCATGCCAAGATACTTCATAAGCATCTGAGGCAGAAATCAAGGAGCAGACGATAACTAGTCTATTTAAATGCCTAACGACGTATAAACTAATGGAAATGGGGAATAACAAGTAGCCACTGATTTGTACAGGTATAAATAATCTGATCAATGTGTTTCTCATTCTTTACTACCTCACTAACAGGTGGGATGCCAAACCAACTAGTCTTATGCACTCCTAGTAGCAGCAAGGTGAATTTTATTTATACCGACCACTAGTAGCCACTAACTACCACTGGTAGCCACATAAACTTTATGCCTCAATATGGCAGACTAAAAATTAAAAACATTTAAAAATAATAACAATAATAATGATAATAATAATAATAATACTATTAATATTAATAATAATAATCATTCAAAAGAGAAATAATAACCCTAGCCTACATAACAGGCATACCCTAGCTCGAGTACATGTTCTCGCATGGAAAACCATGTGCCTTTACTTTTGTGACGATTCTAACATGAGGTTTACACTCATCTTCTTCACTTTCTCAGAGATTAGTTATTTCATACTGTATCACAACAGAAAAAACAACAAAACATTATCATAAAATAAAAAAATTACTTGGTGGATCATGAGAAGTGAGGTCCAACAGCAATCCTATTGGTTCGTCGGTTGGCAAAATTGACACCAATGTCACCATTTAGTCACTTCCATTGCCGGTTTGATTTATTTGCTTCTTCGTCGACGCCTCGTCTACTTTCTAAGGTTTAGGGTTTAGGGTTTAGGGTTTAGGGTTTAGGGTTTAGGGTTTAGGGTTTAGGGTTTAGGGTTTAGGGTTTAGGGTTTAGGGTTTAGGGTTTAGGGTTTAGGGTTTAGGGTTTAGGGTTTAGGGTTTAGGGTTTAGGGTTTAGGGTTTAGGGTTTAGGGTTTAGGGTTTAGGGTTTAGGGTTTAGGGTTTAGGGTTTAGGGTTTAGGGTTTAGGGTTTAGGGTTTAGGGTTTAGGGTTTAGGGTTTAGGGTTTAGGGTTTAGGGTTTAGGGTTTAGGGTTTAGGGTTTAGGGTTTAGGGTTTAGGGTTTAGGGTTTAGGGTTTAGGGTTTAGGGTTTAGGGTTTAGGGTTTAGGGTTTAGGGTTTAGGGTTTAGGGTTTAGGGTTTAGGGTTTAGGGTTTAGGGTTTAGGGTTTAGGGTTTAGGGTTTAGGGTTTAGGGTTTAGGGTTTAGGGTTTAGGGTTTAGGGTTTAGGGTTTAGGGTTTAGGGTTTAGGGTTTAGGGTTTAGGGTTTAGGGTTTAGGGTTTAGGGTTTAGGGTTTAGGGTTTAGGGTTTAGGGTTTAGGGTTTAGGGTTTAGGGTTTAGGGTTTAGGGTTTAGGGTTTAGGGTTTAGGGTTTAGGGTTTAGGGTTTAGGGTTTAGGGTTTAGGGTTTAGGGTTTAGGGTTTAGGGTTTAGGGTTTAGGGTTTAGGGTTTAGGGTTTAGGGTTTAGGGTTTAGGGTTTAGGGTTTAGGGTTTAGGGTTTAGGGTTTAGGGTTTAGGGTTTAGGGTTTAGGGTTTAGGGTTTAGGGTTTAGGGTTTAGGGTTTAGGGTTTAGGGTTTAGGGTTTAGGGTTTAGGGTTTAGGGTTTAGGGTTTAGGGTTTAGGGTTTAGGGTTTAGGGTTTAGGGTTTAGGGTTTAGGGTTTAGGGTTTAGGGTTTAGGGTTTAGGGTTTAGGGTTTAGGGTTTAGGGTTTAGGGTTTAGGGTTTAGGGTTTAGGGTTTAGGGTTTAGGGTTTAGGGTTTAGGGTTTAGGGTTTAGGGTTTAGGGTTTAGGGTTTAGGGTTTAGGGTTTAGGGTTTAGGGTTTAGGGTTTAGGGTTTAGGGTTTAGGGTTTAGGGTTTAGGGTTTAGGGTTTAGGGTTTAGGGTTTAGGGTTTAGGGTTTAGGGTTTAGGGTTTAGGGTTTAGGGTTTAGGGTTTAGGGTTTAGGGTTTAGGGTTTAGGGTTTAGGGTTTAGGGTTTAGGGTTTAGGGTTTAGGGTTTAGGGTTTAGGGTTTAGGGTTTAGGGTTTAGGGTTTAGGGTTTAGGGTTTAGGGTTTAGGGTTTAGGGTTTAGGGTTTAGGGTTTAGGGTTTAGGGTTTAGGGTTTAGGGTTTAGGGTTTAGGGTTTAGGGTTTAGGGTTTAGGGTTTAGGGTTTAGGGTTTAGGGTTTAGGGTTTAGGGTTTAGGGTTTAGGGTTTAGGGTTTAGGGTTTAGGGTTTAGGGTTTAGGGTTTAGGGTTTAGGGTTTAGGGTTTAGGGTTTAGGGTTTAGGGTTTAGGGTTTAGGGTTTAGGGTTTAGGGTTTAGGGTTTAGGGTTTAGGGTTTAGGGTTTAGGGTTTAGGGTTTAGGGTTTAGGGTTTAGGGTTTAGGGTTTAGGGTTTAGGGTTTAGGGTTTAGGGTTTAGGGTTTAGGGTTTAGGGTTTAGGGTTTAGGGTTTAGGGTTTAGGGTTTAGGGTTTAGGGTTTAGGGTTTAGGGTTTAGGGTTTAGGGTTTAGGGTTTAGGGTTTAGGGTTTAGGGTTTAGGGTTTAGGGTTTAGGGTTTAGGGTTTAGGGTTTAGGGTTTAGGGTTTAGGGTTTAGGGTTTAGGGTTTAGGGTTTAGGGTTTAGGGTTTAGGGTTTAGGGTTTAGGGTTTAGGGTTTAGGGTTTAGGGTTTAGGGTTTAGGGTTTAGGGTTTAGGGTTTAGGGTTTAGGGTTTAGGGTTTAGGGTTTAGGGTTTAGGGTTTAGGGTTTAGGGTTTAGGGTTTAGGGTTTAGGGTTTAGGGTTTAGGGTTTAGGGTTTAGGGTTTAGGGTTTAGGGTTTAGGGTTTAGGGTTTAGGGTTTAGGGTTTAGGGTTTAGGGTTTAGGGTTTAGGGTTTAGGGTTTAGGGTTTAGGGTTTAGGGTTTAGGGTTTAGGGTTTAGGGTTTAGGGTTTAGGGTTTAGGGTTTAGGGTTTAGGGTTTAGGGTTTAGGGTTTAGGGTTTAGGGTTTAGGGTTTAGGGTTTAGGGTTTAGGGTTTAGGGTTTAGGGTTTAGGGTTTAGGGTTTAGGGTTTAGGGTTTAGGGTTTAGGGTTTAGGGTTTAGGGTTTAGGGTTTAGGGTTTAGGGTTTAGGGTTTAGGGTTTAGGGTTTAGGGTTTAGGGTTTAGGGTTTAGGGTTTAGGGTTTAGGGTTTAGGGTTTAGGGTTTAGGGTTTAGGGTTTAGGGTTTAGGGTTTAGGGTTTAGGGTTTAGGGTTTAGGGTTTAGGGTTTAGGGTTTAGGGTTTAGGGTTTAGGGTTTAGGGTTTAGGGTTTAGGGTTTAGGGTTTAGGGTTTAGGGTTTAGGGTTTAGGGTTTAGGGTTTAGGGTTTAGGGTTTAGGGTTTAGGGTTTAGGGTTTAGGGTTTAGGGTTTAGGGTTTAGGGTTTAGGGTTTAGGGTTTAGGGTTTAGGGTTTAGGGTTTAGGGTTTAGGGTTTAGGGTTTAGGGTTTAGGGTTTAGGGTTTAGGGTTTAGGGTTTAGGGTTTAGGGTTTAGGGTTTAGGGTTTAGGGTTTAGGGTTTAGGGTTTAGGGTTTAGGGTTTAGGGTTTAGGGTTTAGGGTTTAGGGTTTAGGGTTTAGGGTTTAGGGTTTAGGGTTTAGGGTTTAGGGTTTAGGGTTTAGGGTTTAGGGTTTAGGGTTTAGGGTTTAGGGTTTAGGGTTTAGGGTTTAGGGTTTAGGGTTTAGGGTTTAGGGTTTAGGGTTTAGGGTTTAGGGTTTAGGGTTTAGGGTTTAGGGTTTAGGGTTTAGGGTTTAGGGTTTAGGGTTTAGGGTTTAGGGTTTAGGGTTTAGGGTTTAGGGTTTAGGGTTTAGGGTTTAGGGTTTAGGGTTTAGGGTTTAGGGTTTAGGGTTTAGGGTTTAGGGTTTAGGGTTTAGGGTTTAGGGTTTAGGGTTTAGGGTTTAGGGTTTAGGGTTTAGGGTTTAGGGTTTAGGGTTTAGGGTTTAGGGTTTAGGGTTTAGGGTTTAGGGTTTAGGGTTTAGGGTTTAGGGTTTAGGGTTTAGGGTTTAGGGTTTAGGGTTTAGGGTTTAGGGTTTAGGGTTTAGGGTTTAGGGTTTAGGGTTTAGGGTTTAGGGTTTAGGGTTTAGGGTTTAGGGTTTAGGGTTTAGGGTTTAGGGTTTAGGGTTTAGGGTTTAGGGTTTAGGGTTTAGGGTTTAGGGTTTAGGGTTTAGGGTTTAGGGTTTAGGGTTTAGGGTTTAGGGTTTAGGGTTTAGGGTTTAGGGTTTAGGGTTTAGGGTTTAGGGTTTAGGGTTTAGGGTTTAGGGTTTAGGGTTTAGGGTTTAGGGTTTAGGGTTTAGGGTTTAGGGTTTAGGGTTTAGGGTTTAGGGTTTAGGGTTTAGGGTTTAGGGTTTAGGGTTTAGGGTTTAGGGTTTAGGGTTTAGGGTTTAGGGTTTAGGGTTTAGGGTTTAGGGTTTAGGGTTTAGGGTTTAGGGTTTAGGGTTTAGGGTTTAGGGTTTAGGGTTTAGGGTTTAGGGTTTAGGGTTTAGGGTTTAGGGTTTAGGGTTTAGGGTTTAGGGTTTAGGGTTTAGGGTTTAGGGTTTAGGGTTTAGGGTTTAGGGTTTAGGGTTTAGGGTTTAGGGTTTAGGGTTTAGGGTTTAGGGTTTAGGGTTTAGGGTTTAGGGTTTAGGGTTTAGGGTTTAGGGTTTAGGGTTTAGGGTTTAGGGTTTAGGGTTTAGGGTTTAGGGTTTAGGGTTTAGGGTTTAGGGTTTAGGGTTTAGG
>OY992766.1:39128547-39268547 GCA_963921325.1 Logfia minima | reverse complement strand
CCTAAACCCTAAACCCTAAACCCTAAACCCTAAACCCTAAACCCTAAACCCTAAACCCTAAACCCTAAACCCTAAACCCTAAACCCTAAACCCTAAACCCTAAACCCTAAACCCTAAACCCTAAACCCTAAACCCTAAACCCTAAACCCTAAACCCTAAACCCTAAACCCTAAACCCTAAACCCTAAACCCTAAACCCTAAACCCTAAACCCTAAACCCTAAACCCTAAACCCTAAACCCTAAACCCTAAACCCTAAACCCTAAACCCTAAACCCTAAACCCTAAACCCTAAACCCTAAACCCTAAACCCTAAACCCTAAACCCTAAACCCTAAACCCTAAACCCTAAACCCTAAACCCTAAACCCTAAACCCTAAACCCTAAACCCTAAACCCTAAACCCTAAACCCTAAACCCTAAACCCTAAACCCTAAACCCTAAACCCTAAACCCTAAACCCTAAACCCTAAACCCTAAACCCTAAACCCTAAACCCTAAACCCTAAACCCTAAACCCTAAACCCTAAACCCTAAACCCTAAACCCTAAACCCTAAACCCTAAACCCTAAACCCTAAACCCTAAACCCTAAACCCTAAACCCTAAACCCTAAACCCTAAACCCTAAACCCTAAACCCTAAACCCTAAACCCTAAACCCTAAACCCTAAACCCTAAACCCTAAACCCTAAACCCTAAACCCTAAACCCTAAACCCTAAACCCTAAACCCTAAACCCTAAACCCTAAACCCTAAACCCTAAACCCTAAACCCTAAACCCTAAACCCTAAACCCTAAACCCTAAACCCTAAACCCTAAACCCTAAACCCTAAACCCTAAACCCTAAACCCTAAACCCTAAACCCTAAACCCTAAACCCTAAACCCTAAACCCTAAACCCTAAACCCTAAACCCTAAACCCTAAACCCTAAACCCTAAACCCTAAACCCTAAACCCTAAACCCTAAACCCTAAACCCTAAACCCTAAACCCTAAACCCTAAACCCTAAACCCTAAACCCTAAACCCTAAACCCTAAACCCTAAACCCTAAACCCTAAACCCTAAACCCTAAACCCTAAACCCTAAACCCTAAACCCTAAACCCTAAACCCTAAACCCTAAACCCTAAACCCTAAACCCTAAACCCTAAACCCTAAACCCTAAACCCTAAACCCTAAACCCTAAACCCTAAACCCTAAACCCTAAACCCTAAACCCTAAACCCTAAACCCTAAACCCTAAACCCTAAACCCTAAACCCTAAACCCTAAACCCTAAACCCTAAACCCTAAACCCTAAACCCTAAACCCTAAACCCTAAACCCTAAACCCTAAACCCTAAACCCTAAACCCTAAACCCTAAACCCTAAACCCTAAACCCTAAACCCTAAACCCTAAACCCTAAACCCTAAACCCTAAACCCTAAACCCTAAACCCTAAACCCTAAACCCTAAACCCTAAACCCTAAACCCTAAACCCTAAACCCTAAACCCTAAACCCTAAACCCTAAACCCTAAACCCTAAACCCTAAACCCTAAACCCTAAACCCTAAACCCTAAACCCTAAACCCTAAACCCTAAACCCTAAACCCTAAACCCTAAACCCTAAACCCTAAACCCTAAACCCTAAACCCTAAACCCTAAACCCTAAACCCTAAACCCTAAACCCTAAACCCTAAACCCTAAACCCTAAACCCTAAACCCTAAACCCTAAACCCTAAACCCTAAACCCTAAACCCTAAACCCTAAACCCTAAACCCTAAACCCTAAACCCTAAACCCTAAACCCTAAACCCTAAACCCTAAACCCTAAACCCTAAACCCTAAACCCTAAACCCTAAACCCTAAACCCTAAACCCTAAACCCTAAACCCTAAACCCTAAACCCTAAACCCTAAACCCTAAACCCTAAACCCTAAACCCTAAACCCTAAACCCTAAACCCTAAACCCTAAACCCTAAACCCTAAACCCTAAACCCTAAACCCTAAACCCTAAACCCTAAACCCTAAACCCTAAACCCTAAACCCTAAACCCTAAACCCTAAACCCTAAACCCTAAACCCTAAACCCTAAACCCTAAACCCTAAACCCTAAACCCTAAACCCCTTGAATATCAAGTTTTTAACCCCAAATTCGAAAAGCATATTTTCTAGATATTTAAAGTATTCTAAGAGTAATGAACGAAGAGATTTGTTAGTTGTTGTAGATTACTCGTGTTCGGTTTGCAATATTTATTTGCTTTGTATTCGGAACATGTCTTGTCTTTTGAATACTTTTTTGATTGCTACAAACTTAGCAATGAGCTAATCCTTAGATTAGGGTTTCGGCTTATTGGCGAAAACCCTTGCTAGGAATTGGTCCTTCCCTCCTCCCCACAACCCATGAACCGAAACCCTAAACACTACGGGTTCAGACCGCGGTTTATTAGTGTTTTCCCGTTTGCTTGGTTTCATTGTTCGCTGATTCAAGAAACGCGTGATGGTGATTCCTCCTAGGTGACGAATTAGGTTTTTGGCATAAACCCTAATTAGGGTTTTGGTTGTGGTTCGATTTAAAGAAGAAACACAAAGGAGTGTTTGGTTTTGGTAGTTGGTTCGAATTCAAAGGAAAACACAAGGTGTGTGTTTGGGCTTTGAATATACTATTGGTCATTGATCGTGAAGGTAAGACTATCATATCTTGCATATTCCGTTGATGTGATTGTGTGAGCAACCGTAGAGGCGTTTGATTTTAGACACTTTTGGTATTCAAGAATAATCGCAAAAGGTATGTAATACTTTCCTTATTCATGTGTTAACCTACTTGCCATAACTAGATGCATTCATTTTGCACTCAGAGCTAAATTGGTTAGCTAGATTATTAAATCCCAACAGTGGTATCAGAGCCAGGTTGTTTTGTATAAATCTTGATGTTTTTAGATCATATTTTCATACACTTCATGTGTTAAAAAAAGGATAATCCATGATCAAACTGAAACCAAGTCCAAAAACTCATATTTGAAAGATTATGTTCTTTTCTTTACATGCATGCAAGAAGTTCTTAGTTTGTTTTTATTTTTGATAATTTTAGTTCATGAAAATACATTTAAAAACTTGTTTAAATAGGTTAGTAGCAGATTTGTACAAAGATTTGGGTCATGGGCTAAATGATTGCATTTTTGGGGAGTATGAGATCTTGACAGCTTTCTTTCATAAAATTTAGGCCGACTTTGGAAGGCTATATCTCCATGAATACTCCACCAAAAATGATGATTTTTCTTCTGGGATTTAGTTCTTTAAGTTACCTTTCAAACCCAAGTGGTCTCATGCAAAAACATTGAGAATTAAACCTTGAAACAGTGGGTGAATGACAAAGGGGTGAATCTGTCAAACCTGGACAGATTTCTTTACCCAACTCTGGACGACCATATCTCTTTGTTTTTGTTATGAAAAATTATCATTTTTACTTCTGAGATTAGATCTTTATGTTACCTTTCAAACCCAAGTGGTTTCATGCAAAAATTTTGAGATTTGGACCTTCAAATACTTGTCAAATGACAAAGAGGTGAATTTGTCATGCATGGACAGATTCCTATACCCAACTTTAAATGGTCATATCTTGCTCAAAACTCCATGAAATATTCCAATTCTTTTTCTGGAACTTAGATTTATGTCTTATTTATAAAAGTAGTATGGTATCACACTCTAACTCAAAGAATTCGTTGCCCATTTAGTTGATGATCACATAAAGGTCCATCAGCTTTTTAAAACAAGTATTACAAGTACTTATGACCTTGAAATCGTTAACAAACAAGTAAACACATACATTTTTCCATACGTTAATATAATTTGACAAGTCTTGTGAGAGACCTAATTTTCAAAGATCTTTCTTTTAACTTGTTTAATTAATCAACTCTAACTAATCGAATTAGTCGAAGACCTAATTAGAACCCTCGTGTTCGTAGGGCGCGGATAGGAGTCGTACTTGTCTAGCACGCGGAACACATCCAAACTAAAATGCTCGAAACCAATCGTGAGTTTCATAGCCCCTAATTTTAAACGCTTTGATATGTTTTAGGGTGAGAATACATGCTTTTCTTTAGTGGTTACAAGTACCTATAAACTGTTACGTATCGCATAAGTTTCAACTATTCCAAATATATGGGCTTTTATCATGTATTGTTAGTTATGGACTTAAACGCGAATATTGTGAATAGATCTATTGGGTTGACACCCCCGTCCGGGTTGGTCGCTCCAACTCGAAAAATGGAAGCATAATCATTTGACCCACTACGAGTGTTGTGAATAGACCACTTGCGAGGCAACTAAATCGTTAAGGTTTCAATTCATGAGCTTATGGCAATAGTAATACACTTTGATATTGTGGTAAGGCAATATAACTTGAAATCTCGTAACCACGGGTCTATTTTACAAACTCTTACACCTATGACCTCACCAACTTTATGTTGACGTATTTTAACATGTATTCTCAGGTGACTAAGGCGCTATGTAGTTGTGCTGTTGTGTCGCACTTTTTGACGTAGGAGTTGCATTCACTTGGAAGGACTTAGCATGAACTTTGTCATTTTGAATTAAGCTAGTTATTCAATAAAGTTGTAATTGTGTTGTTAAGACTTTAAACTTGGATGTTTTCCATTCGAGGACTATGTAATTTAACGGTGTTTGTTTAGCGACTCTTTTAGAAGTCGTTCATTGTAATCTTCGTTTGTGATCCGCGCACATCGCGCTCCCGCCTGAAATAAGGGTGTGACATTGTGAAATAAATGGAGAGTAATAAATAAGAGTAAATTGAGTTCAATAATTTTTTATACTTATTTTTACTATTAGACAATCTTTTTTGGATAAACGGGGTGTACAATGATGATGAAGATATTAGTGACCAAGAGTTGATTTCATCCATCATCTCTAAGAAAAGAAAGAGTGATTCTCAAGTATCATATGAATTGGGGGATACTCAATCAAAGAAGCCAAAGGTCACTGAGGATGTTGACGAAGTAAAGAGGATAGCAATTAATAGCTGCAATTAATGATGTCTGATACATAGGAAAGGATAAATTTGGACCTTGAACAGAAAAAGAAATTTGATGAAGATGCCTCAATCAAATTAGCTCTTGAGCTACAAGCTGAGGATCAATGTATCAAACTAGAGGGTAAGAAGGAAGCGAAACCTCTAAAGCCCACAAAGAAACCAGCTAGTGGTGACAACGAGACACGTCTGAGAGAGAGAGAGACCGAAAGGTCTATCCCAAATGTATGGTGGGTATATTGAACTAGAGGTGTTCATCAGTTCGGTTTACAGTTTCCTCGGTTTAATCGGTTCGATTTATTCAGTTTTCAAATTTTTGGGAGATAAACCAATAACTAAATTCATATGTCTAAACCGAACCAAAACCAAACTGAAAACCGAATTTGAATTCGGTTCGGTTTCGGTTAAAACCAACAAAATTAAAATTTAATCAAAAACACCCTTCAACATATAAAACTACGCAATATGCATGATTATATGATACAAAACCACATAAATCTAACCATAAATAAGTGTATGAAAGGATATAATTGTTACAATAAGTCAATATCTATAAAAATGATGGTGCATGAATGTAAATCAAGGCACAAATCAATGATTGGGGTCTAAGAGTTAAAGTGGTAGTCTATGACTCAAAAACTTAATTTATACTCAAACATGCAATATACTAGATCTCTTAGTACGACTTTAACATGCCATAACTAAATAAATACTTGTCCAAAAATACTGATTTTTCTTCAAGAATTTAGCTTAAGGTGTTAGCTTTCAAACCCAAGTGGTTTCGCTAAAAAATATTGAGTATTCGACCTCCAAACATGTCACACAAAACTAGTGCGCCAACTGCAACTTTTCAGTCACCTTAGTTTTGTGAGGCATGATCAAGGGTTCAAATGTAATATAAAAATTTTTAAAAATATATTCTTAGACACCTAAAATTTTGATCTCAGTAGGGTAAAAATCTTATGTTTTGAAATATTATGCTTGTATGCTAATAAAATGTTTAAACATACAACATAGAAAAACTTGAAAAATTAGCTAAATGTGTGTTATCTATATTACAAAATTCATAAAATGGGCCAAAAACAAAAACATGGAAACGACTTTTCTCAACTTCCTTATGGTATAAAGTACTGTACGAATTAAATTTGAAATTTTTGAACTACTAGCACTAAAACAAGGAATTTAAATCATGAAAATTAAATATTCGAGCCAAGAACTCTTAAGACATTTTTATGTGATGTCTTCAATATAAAAAAACACTCGACACCAAAAATTACATTTTTGGGTGTTATTTGGTATTTATTCTAATTTGGGGGTCATTAATCATGAAATATTTGAAAACAAAGTTTCGTGGCTCCAAAATACTTGAAATTTTAAAAAAAAGTCTAGTTTTAGTTAGAGTCAGATGCGGTAAAAATTTCATAATTTTTCATAACCATTTACTATTTTATTTGAATTTCCATCATATTTTGGATTTAAATTGAAAATAAATAAAATACAATTTTAAAAATTTCTAAACTTTTACAGAAAGTTTATATCAAATATTAGGCAAAATATAGAGTTTGGTAATTTTTGGAACTAATCTTCATGTGTTTACACAAAAATGTTTACAAATTAATCATTAACGTTACTTATTAATAAGAGAAAACCAAACTATTTTATGGCACTTTATAATTTAAATAGTTGATTAAGTATTACTAAATCATAAAAATTAGATGAGATTCTTATTAGAACCTTCGTGTTCGTAGGACGCATATTGGAGTCATACTTGTCTAGCACGCGGAAAACTTCCGAACTAAACATTCGAACTTTATTGTGAGTTTTCACACCCCCTCTTTTTAATGTTTTAATGAAATGTTTTGGGGTGAGAATACATGCTCTTGACTTGGACACAAGTACCTTAAAATTTTGGTTATGTTTTACCTGAGTAATGTACTATTCCACTAAGGCCCCTATCCTAACCCGTTAGTTACGGACTTAAACGCGAATATTGTGAATAGGTCTATTTGGTTGACACCTCCACCCAGGTTAGAAGCCCTGACTTGACTAGTACATCAAACGGGTGCATAATTATTTGATCCACAGTGCTTTGGAATAGAGCACTACCGTGTGGCAACAACTATTTGTTAACATTATAGTAATACTTGAATACCTTTTGATATGTAGATGTGCAATTATCACCGAAATCTTGTGGTCCACTAAACTGTTTAAGATTGATAAACATGTGAACTCACCAACTTTATATTGACTCGTTTTAGCATGTTATTTTCACGTCGCTAAGTTGCTTTAGTTGGGGATTGCTTTTAGGAGCATATTTATTAGAGTATCAAGTGTGCCATACTTATGTCAAAAATTTTCTTGCATACTATTACTACTATGAACGTGCACTTGGATCCTTCATGTTATGTATCGATACTCTTAGATAAAACTTGTTTTGGTTATAATTGAAATGTTATTGAATCAAATGTAATTTGTAATGGTATTTTTCAAATGACTCACTTAGAAGTCATTAAATGTAATCCTTGACAATGATCCGTGAAAGTTGCACCCCAAGATAACGTGCCTTGGTAGGGTGTAACATGAAAAGTATCACAAGTTGAAGGCGGTGACATGTGACCCTTTGTCCTAATAACCCATGAAATGTGTACCATTATTGCACTAGAAGAATAATCAGATTTTGCCACAACAAAAATCCCAAAATATTAACGCTAAAGGTCTTTTTACAGCGGCATGCCGTCGCAAACAGTCGTCCTACAAGCCCACGTGTGTTGGTCAACTGCGATGACTTTTTCCAATGACAGCCTAGCTCCACACATTAACTTCCTGACCATAAGGCGTTATATCCAACCCTAAAAACTTACATCCAAACCTAAGGAGTTACATCCAACCCTAAGAAGTTACAGCCAACCCTAAGGGGTAATACGTTTCATCCAACCCTAAAGAGTTACATCCAACTTTAAGGCGTTACATCCAACCCTATGGTATTTTATCTAACGCTAATAGGTAAGGCATTTCATCCAAGCCTAAGGAGTTACATCCAAGGCTAAGGGGTAAGGCGTTTCATCCAACCCTAAATCGTAAGGCATTTCATCTAACCCTAAAGAGTTACATCCAACTTAAAAGTGTTTCATCCAACCCTAATGCGTAAGGCATATCATCCAACCCTAAGCAGTAACATCCAACCCTATAGCGTAAGGCATTTCATCCAACCCTAAGGGGTAAAGCGTTGCATCCAACCATGAAGCGTTTATTCAACCATAAGGCATAAGACATTTCATCCAATCCTAAGGCATAAGACGTTTCATCCAACCCTAAGGCGTTTCATCTAAACCTAAGGCGTAAGGAGTTTTATCCAATCCTAAAGAAATTACATCCAACCCTAAGGCGTAAGGCATTTCGTTCAACCCTAAGGGGTAAGGCGTTACATCCAAACCTAAGGTGTTTCATTCAACCCTAAGGCGTAAGTCCAAACCTACGGCATAAGACGTTACATCCAAATTGTTTTTCTCAATGTAAACTAAACTTTAGAGCATTAAATAGGCTTTCTCTCAATCATTTGAATGTTCATATAGGGTTGACGTCTTAACCCATAATGTAAACGCCTTAGGGTTTCTCTCGATCATTCGAATGTTCATATATGGTTTCTCAAATATAGTAGGTCTCCTTACTCTCTATGACTCTATCGATCTTCAAGTCTTTGTCTACACTCTACACTCTAATCTTATTCTCCTTTATTTCTTCTTAATAATTAATAATAACGAATCAAATTACACTAAAAATCTAAATATAATATGAACGGAACACTTCACGTGATGCTCTCACTTTGTATGACCAAAAGTGGGTTGTTACTCAGACACATAAAAAATGTAAAATATAGTCTAGATCTATCGAGATGTAGTTTGTGTTAAATAGTAAACTAAACAAGGGAGGAGTTAGTCAACAACCGTCGGTCGAACGGGAACCGGAATCGAACGGTTTCTTTTTTTTTAAATCTTTTTTCAATGTTATTTGTTTTTAATTAGCGTGTGATGGGAACCCGCAAGTCTGCAACTGCTTCGCTAGAAGAGGACGAGTGTCAAGCAAAAACTCGCAAAAACCGTTGTCAGAGTCGCTGGAGTTTTAAGCGACCGGAGATCGAGCACGAATTGTTGGGTCAAATACTAACCTCTATTGTTGATTTTGTTGCACGTTGAAAATGGTGATGCTTGAAGGTTCAATCGTTGAGTCAAACTACGTGTGTGGACTGCGACAATTTGGTGACGGTCGTAGTTCTCACAGACTAACAGCAAGAAGTGAAATATAAGTGTGTTAAATACTAACCTAATTTTAGAGTATGTGAGGCCTAGTGGGCTAGATAAAACAATGGAAGTAAATTGTTCAAGGTCTTGTGCTTGGGTTTGGAAGTGTAATATAATAAGGTCGGTCTGACCGGTTCGACCGGAATCAGAGGGACGACCGGTCCGACTCAAAAACCAATATTTAAAACATTGTGTAAGAGAGATCAAGTGTTTTGATACATCAAAAGTAAACCAAAAGTAAATCGGAGTTCACACGTTTTCTTTTAGGGCACTGATAAATTCACCATTGCTTTTGATAAATCCATCAAAAGTATGCATAGTTTGTGTGTACAGTACTACCTGTTAATGCACAGTTGTAAAGGATTTATTAAAATTGATAGTGGAAATATCATTGCCCTTTCTTTTAATAAAACGGATAACGACTTTTCATTGTGCTTTGTGCCTTCTGAAAAATAAAATTCTATTCCCGTAAGCTATTACAAAATTGACATTGTTCTATAACTTTAGGATAAGAATATGTCAAAAACGTTGTTAATGAATCTTTTATCATTTTAAAGTTGCAATGTACCTAAACAATGATGGCTATTTGTTCAAATTAGTCATCAGACTTGTGACTTATATGGCTATTTGTTCGGTTACTTGTTAAGTCCTTTCAAATTATGAGGGTTCATTAGAAGTTTAGTTTATATGTCACATTGTTAAGTAATGTCTTAACAAAGTACTTAGTCATTCAGAACATATATATGTTTCTATTTTGTAATATTCATTTTATTATTTCAAGAAAATTTATAGGGGTAACTCGTCTTTAAAAAAAACAAAGAAAAAAAACCTTTTGAATAATAATGAATTTGATGCATCATTTTTCATTTATTAAACTATGATGCACTATTTTTAACTAAGATGCTTAGACTTATAAATTACACGATAACACCTCTGTCGGATTAATTTTGATGCTTTATAGTTATAAGAGGATGTGCATGGTAGTTTTGCACTATGTGTGCATCAATTAAAAATTCCTACTACATAGTGATTTCAAATGTTATTACTTGATTGTCAGTTTGTCAAAACTAAAAGACGTTTTTTTTGGGATATGGCGATGAAGTATTAGATTGTTCGTCGGTGGCGCATTTCGATAACTGGAAGTAAATTTACGTGAAGTGTTTATTAATTCATAAAATCGACAAAAAGACATTAAAGTTTTAACAAAGCGTCATAAAAGAAGCTATGTACTTTATTACTTTATATATTTATTAAGGAAAAAAAGATTAATGTCTATACTTTAATTCTTAATTATCATTACCTTATCTAATAATAATAATATTTTATAGCTTAAGTGTCACGTGAATCAAATGTGATTAACAAGTTAAATTTCGCGATCATTCTAAACACTAGAATAATTATATTGTATAATTTAATAATCAAATGTTTCATTTTTTAATTATCATGAATAATTACAACTATAAAAATAATTTAAAAAAAAAAAGTCAGAATATGTACTTCTATTTCCATAATAGATAATAAAAAAAATATTTTAATAAGAAATTCTGAAAAGCTTTAATTTGAAAGTTAGTGTCATAATTTGTAAAAAACAGACAAAATTTAATTCAATCTTATGAAATTTGCTGGTCTCATTTCTCATTTGAACATCGACTTATATTTAACACATATATATATATATATTGATATGAGATCGTGTAGGAACATAATATTAAAATAAAAACGATTAGAACATTATTATAAATTTTTATTATTTTTTAACTTTATAGAAAATTTTAATTGTGAATCTTCATTATTTTTTGACTTCACAAAAATTTACAAATAAGTGAAGGCTTTATATTTTTTACGTTTCACATAAATTTTTAACTGTGAACTTTTTATTTTATTTTGTTTCACAAATTTTCTTAATTGTGAACATTAATTATTTTTTAGTTTCACAGAAAAAAAAATTTATTATGAACATTCATTATTTTTTGGTTTTACAAAAAGTGAAGTTATTTGTTCTCACCATTCACATTTTAATATTGTGTTTTCCCTGGAACTCAAAGTTCAACCTTATATATATATATATATACACACAGCGAGCGAGCGAGAGAGAGAGAGAGAGAGGAAGTGTCAAATAAGAAGGGGAAATATCGTGAAACCGTGAAAATGATTTTAAAAACATTTTTTAAAAACTATTTGAAAAATATTTTTCTTCAAAACCTTTCTAATGATTAATATTAAAATAACTTTGAAAGTTATGATAAAATATTAAATCTTTTCGAATTTTTTTACAGTCAATTCTATTGTGATTACTCAAGATAATCACAAACTATAATATGATAACACATATGATTGTTCTCTAATATAATGTGATTATCATGTGTTGGAGATAGTCACAAAATAGGACTTGGTAATCACATATTATTCATGTGATTATCAAGTTATATAATATGATTATTATGAATAAAAAAATTGAAAAATAAATAATTATAAAATAAAAAAGCGTCAAAAAAGATTTTATTCGAAAAATAGCTTTTAAAAGCTATTTGAATAAGGAGCTATGAAAATATTTTATAATAATGTGCATTAAATATCTAAAAAGTAATTTTGAAATCAGTCACATGTTCTGGTGATATTTAATTTTCTCATTTGAAACTAAGTATATACATATATATATATATTGGGTCAATTTGAAACTAAGTTATAAAATGTGATTATTTATACATTTTTTCACATGTGATTGACTTCATTTATATATGAACATTCATGTACATTTGATTTATAAAGGAAAAAAAAACTAAAAAAACTCTAAAATTATATCTCAAAACACAAAATAAGAAATACATGTTCACAAGTGAACTATAATATAAACAAATCGGTCAAATGTGTTTTAATACGTAATTTTTGGGTTTTTAACTTCTTTTTCTTTATCAATCAAATGTACGTGAATGTTCACATATGAATGAAGTTAGTCACATATACTAAAATGTGTAATTTAGTAGTTCTCGTGGTTCTCGCCTTTTATTTTGTTATCATTTGAACCTGAACCTATATCGTTCCAATCGATAAGATTTTCATCTAAATGACATCACGCAAAGTATGACACTCTTCGATGGTACGGTCTGCGTATCGGTGAAATGGACAGAATTATAGAATCGATAGTAAATGGACTAGAACTTGCAAGCCATGATGTTGACTTAAATTTGCAATTAGAAACATGGATAATCCATTATTTGTGTTAAAAAGGAGGTTCTTTATTCAAACAATTATAGAACATAATTACATGTGTTGAAGTGCAGGTACTCTTTCTGTTGTTGCTGACTAGTCAAACCTACTCTCCAGAAAGGGTAAGAAATGTAAGTGCATTTTATATTTTTTGTTATGTAATGTTTTGTGCAGGAAAGAGAAGTTTTTGAAGACTACAAGGACTAAAAGTGAAAAATGCTTTAAATGTTTGTCTTCAGGGTTAGATGGATATTTGTTGTTAGCCGACTTATTTTTTGGGCTGTATATACTCGTTCTCTTGTTTCTTTTATTTTTTTCTGCACATTGATAAAATTAGAGTTTCTTAAGTTGATTAGTATTTTCTCTGTTAAACATCACGAATTGATGTGTAGATTAGTCTGAGTGGAGAGTTTTTATGTGGAGAGATTTTGTAGTCTTGTTTTTGGGTTAATACCCGGTTTTAGTTTGGTGCAGTTTTATACAAAGTGTTTTTGGTAAAGTTCTTGTTGTTTGGATTGTTCTAGTAGTAATTTTAACAATTTGATTTCAGACAACTTTTATTTGTTTCCGCACGTACACTTCGTTTGACAAGAATTATGGGTCTAATTATCTAAACAAAATAATTAAGATTATGATTTATGCGGTCTTGTGAAGTCGAGAGCTCTGACTCACTCACTCATTCCTTCCTTGATTTGATCATCGGCTTGACGTAAAGTACGTAACCCCCCCCCCCCCCCCCCCCACCCCCCCCCACCAAATAAACATAATCTCTATGGCTTCAATTCTTCGAGTCCCATTTTATGCAATTAATACATACAAACAAACAAACCCAATTTAATTCGATTCCCTCAAACACTTACCTCTTGTATTTTTTGAATTGCTTCTTTTAAGTCGATTCTCTCATCAGGCTCACTTTCGGTACAAGCAGCTCCCATTAGGAGAAGCTTCTCCATTTCTCCAATGGATTCTGATGATGATATTTCTGGATCAATTAGCTCTTTTTGTCGACTCTCTGCAAGAGCAGACCGAACCCATTGGACTACATCAGTTCCACCCTTTTGATTATTGAAATATTGGGATGGGTATTTCCCTGTAATAATTTCGAGGATGATGATACCCAGACAGTAGACATCACTTTTTTGGGAAACGATCTGATTAAGTGTAGCTTCAGGGGATTTAAAAGCAAACATGCATTGTAGTGTGGGGGTGTTACTAAGCAAAGGATGGAATGCGTAATCACTAAGAAGTGGTTCATAGTCAGACCCGATAAGTACATTGCTCGACTTGAGATTCCCATGAGGCAACAGATACGACGCAAATTCCTTATGAAGGAAACCCATTCCTCGTGCAACTCCTTTTATAATCTTTAACCGATTAGGCCAATTCAATTCTGCATGGGAGTTCCCGTGATCCCCTATATGTATACATACATATATAAAGATGAAGAATCATAGCATGTATATATATTTAACAAAAAAGAAATAAAGAAAAATATGAATTAATAAAATACGCGGATGTACGTAAGTACCATGTAAAAGATATAGCAGACTGCCTTGGGGGACATATTCGGACACCAAAAGTTTCTCTTCTTTTCTAAAATGATATGCCAATGGTGTCAATATGTTTTGGTGCTTCAATTTGGCAAGCTTCTTCATCTCTGAATCAAACACTTCCTTAGTCATCTGGTTCATCTCTCGCACCCTTTTCACCACAACCGAGACTCCACTACCCAACATCGCCTTATACGCAGATCCTAACCCTCCATTTCCAAGCACCTCAGCTGCAGCCTTCATCAAGTCTTGCAACCCAAATACTCCCCTTTCTTCATTCACCATCACCAGGTCCCCCACTGATTTCCCGGGTAAAGTCACATCGCCAATTGCTCCTCCTCCACCTTTTCCGGATGATGAAGATGCATCTTTGTTGTCCTTATAAACAATACTGGTACTCGTACCACTGCTGCTGGTGGCGTTATTATTATTGTTGTTGTTAAAGTTATTATTATTATTATTATTATTATTATTAATATTATTATTATTATTATTATTATTATTATTATTATTATTAGATGAAGATGATGATGATGATGATGATTTGTTTCTACTAGGATTAGTTGGTATATTGACAACAGCTTCACTAATGTTTCCTTTACCTAAAGATCTTTTATCATCTTCTTGATCCATTTGATTTGCTCTGGCCCATATGATCATCAGTAACAGGGCAACAACCACCCCCATGACAATCAATGGGAGTGACGATTTTGATTTTGAATCTGGTTGTTGTTGTTGTTGTTGTGGTTGTGTTGAAGGTAATTGGTTGCAGTCTTTTGAGAGTTTTGGACCGCATAGTTGAGCATTGTTCTCAAAGGTTTTTTTATCAAACTTGTTCAAATTGTTTGGTATCTCACCTTGTAATTTATTGTTGGATAGATCAAGGATGGTTAAGATATCCACTGCTTCCGAGAATGTGGGAATGGGTCCTGAGAATTTATTGTATTCCAAATGAAGTTCCTTAAGATTTGGTAATTCTCCAATCGACAACGGAATCTGTCCAGAAAAGTTATTATGTTGTAACCATAGCTTCTTCAAGGAACCCAATGTTTGGAAAAAGTCTGAAGGTATGACACCTGAAAACCAATTGCTACCTGCATAAAAAGCTTTTAAATAACGAAGCCGATTGATCTCAGGCATGGGTCCCGCGAGAGAGTTGTTTTCGATGCTAATGGCTTTAAGGCCGTCAACACCCTCCAAGACACCAATGTCTGGTTGGCCTTCAAGATCCATATCAGAGAGATTGATGCTACTAATCATGCCATTTGCACATATGATGCCAACCCACACGTCATTCGGGTCACATGGGTTGGATCCATCGTCTTTCCAGTTATATAAAGAATCCGATTTGGTTAAAGATTTCTTGAACCGAAGGAGAGCCTCATTAGAGTTTGTTGGTTGGGAGACGACATGATATGGAACAATTAGGAAGATAATTATTCTTATATGAATGAAGGAATGGAAGAGGAAAAGGTGGCGACGGCAAACAACGGCCATGTTTGCTTAAGCCGGGATAAGGGGAGGAACAAAGCTCCGTGAAGTAACAGGTGGCCGTTGTCTGAAAGACGACAAAGAAGAAAAATAAAATTAACGGTTTCTTGTAACAATAACAATAAAATAATAATAATAATAATAAGTTTTGATGATGCATGGTCATTGTAATTGTAATTGTGATTGTTTTGGTGTAAGAGAAAAAAAATGATTGGTGGTAGAAACTGGAGAGTTTGACAACTTGATCCGAATGTAGAGTCAATGCCAAATTACCAGATTGTAAATACCGGTTATAAGTTAATTGACCCTTTCTTCAAGATCCATTACGTGTACAAGGCCTTTTAGTCTTCTTCGCATATGTTATTTTGGTACAAGTATTTTTGGTTCTTAGACATGTGAGTCAAATGTGGGTCCAACAAATCGTCCAAAAAAAGGTACTTGTCGTCGCAAATGGTCTGAGCGACGATTAGTTAGTTTTGGGTTTATTCAAACTCACATATCATGGTATTGGTTGTATTGAACTATTATTCAAATCTATATCTGATTGGAAACTTTGTAAAGTTTTCTGTATTATTATCATTTTTTTAAGTCACATAAAAAAAGAACCATAATGCTTCTATTGGTTAACACCTCAACATCTTAATTTGACACATTATAAAAGATTATTAAATCAATATTCAACTACTTCTAACAGTATACACCTAAATAACTTTAAACATGACATATAAATTTTCCACTATCAACATCTCACAAATTAAAAAAAGTAAAACTATTTTTCATTTTTATTATAAACCTTAATTACTTTTAAAGATAATACATGTTCTCTCAAATATCTACTAACAATGACATATTAGTAACTTTCATTATCATTTTTTCTTTACTTGGCTTTGGAACATATTATCATCAATACAGTAAAGAAAATTGTGAAGATAATGGAAAAGGGATTAGTGTGTGAAAATACAGTTAATTTTAACTGTATTATAGTATGTATCAAATTTCATTTTAGTTTATTGTGAGATCAAACTATTAATTTTGGTCTATTTTATTCGACTGACGTGGCACCCATTTTCGATGACGTGTCTAATGACATGGTTAATTATATGGTTGGCACATCATCAAATAAGTCATTGAATACACATAATAGACCAGAGTGAAAGTTTGATACACAACAACAACAATACCATATCCCATAGAGGGTGGATATTGGGAGGTAAGATGTAGACAGTCATACCCTTACTCGAGGATAAAGAGACTGCTTCTAGAAAGACCTTCGGCAGACTCGTGAGCATATATAATAATAATAATAATAATAATAAGGATAGTAAGAATAATATTAATAGTATTAGTAAATACAGATAATAGTAATAAATAAAAAATAACAATATATAAATATATACAGGTATAAAAAATTTTGTATAAATATAAAAGAATATATATTATAAAAGTATATAACCAAGCTAAAATAAATATATATTATATAGGTATATAAATATAAATATAAAAATAAATTATAAATATATATCAATAGATGTATGAATAAAATAGATATATATCTAACTCAAACACAGTACGTAACTTTTTTAATACTACTTAAAATACCATTTCAAATAAATATATAAATATCTATCTAGCTAAAACATCATACTCATCTATTATAGTTCTATCTATAAACACCCTACTTAGTTATTATATATATATATATATATATCTCAATATATAATAAACATATCAATCTACCTAATACACCCTACTCCTCCATCATAATTCTAGTCCTCCACAAATTCTGATCATAGGTCATGTCCTTGGTCAAGAGAAGCTCCTTCATGTTGAGCTTCAGTCTATCCTCCCACCTACTCTTGGTCTACCTCTTCTCCTCAAGTCGTCAACAGTGAGCGCTTCCACTCTCCTAATTGGCGTAGTCTGTGGTCTCCTCCTTACATGTTTAAACCATCTTAATCTTCCTTCTCTTTGTTTCTTGGTGATGCTCGCGACTTCTAGCTCTGCCCTTAAAACTTCATTCAGTATCAAATCTAACATGGTTTTACCATATGTCCATCTTATCATCCTCATTTCTGTCACTTCCATCCTCCTTTCTTGTGCCTAATTCATCGGTCAACACTTCGCTCCGTACAACATAGCAGGTCTTATTGCTACCTTATAAAATTTCCCTTTCAGCTTCAGAGGTACTTTTCTTGTCACACATGATGCCTGTCGCTGCTCTCCACTTCAATCAACCAACATTAATACGCTGAGTTACGTCCTCGTCACTCCTCCTTGAACTGTGTAGCTCCGAGCCCAAGTATCTGAAATACTCTTGCGGGTGTAGGATCTGGTCCCCAATACGGATATCCACTCCATACTTCTGCTGATCCTCATTCATGTAGAAGTTACACTGGAGGTATTCAGTTTTTTTTCGACTGCATGACGCATGACGCATTACATTTACATTTACATATCTAGACAATAAAAAGAATAGTTTGTAAAATGGAATATTTAGTAGCAGTACGTTGCATAATTATTGCATTAACCCCACTTTTAATGAAGCAAGAGATCTACAGTTGGACGGAGAAGCGGAGTAGTTACAAATTTGTGGAGGAGTTTTAGTGTTAATGAATCTAGGTTCTTCAAAATAAACAGGATGTACGCTAGATAAAATAAAAAATAAAAATTAATAATTATGATATATTTAGGTTCTTGGATATTTGATTATCTGAAATTTCTGAAAAAAAACACTATTCCAATATGAAAATTCGAATATTCGAGATATTGATTATCAAAATATTTGAATATTTTGGATAATATATTTGAATACGAGTATTTTGAACACCCTTAGTGTTGGTACCGTATGAGATTTTGGTTTTGACCACCAAAAGATTAAAAACGGAATTTTCAAATTATTCTTATTGTTAATATCTTAATCTAAATATATATAAAAGTTGGAGTTTCAAGTAAAAAATGATATTTAACTACTAATACAGTTCAACGTATTGCTAACATATTTTAATAATTATTATTATTATATGTATAAAGGTGAGGTTCATGTAATGAATGATAAGTAACTAATATAATTTTCTAAAAATATGTTATATATTTTAAATGATTACTCTTATTTTTCCATATATAAGTTGAATTTCAAGTAACATCGTAGGATAACTAATTAATACTCCGTACATTTTAGTAAATTCATATTGTATTTATTGAACTTTAGTGAATTTTAATTTTTATATATAAGATGAGTTTAATGTGATATATATGATTGCTATCTTAATCTATTTTGTAACTAGACTAAATAGATTAAAGGAAATGTTATTTCGTTATGCGCTTATTTTTTACTTATTATTGTATGGTTCAAATTTTGAAAAATTTTATTGTATGAGGTAAACCTTTTAAACCTCTATATTGTATGTTGTCTTTTTTAGACTTGACAAAAGAAAAACTTTCTTTTTCTAGAATAGCGAAAAAAAATATATTACATACAATATAGAGTTTTAAAAGTTTACCTCATGTAATAGAAGTTCTCAAAGTTTGAATTATACAATAATAAAAAGTTAAAGTTAAGAGCATAACAAAACAATAAACTCTAAATTAACTATGTAAATAATTAATTATTTATTTATTTTATTTTATTATGTTGCATCCGTACAAGTTTATTTCATAGTAGATAAACTTATTTTAATAAATACAGTTTAATAGTAAAATATAAGCGAATTCCATTTTTTGTTGTTCACATATCTACTTGTTATTTAAAAAAATAATTACATGAATGTCTTTTCTTGCACCAACCTTGACTCAATATTAAAATGGAAATTTAAGGGAAAGTATTGAGATTCAATGCCTCAAAACTTAATACAACCCACCGATGTTGACCATGTTTTGCTTTCTATTCTTTATACCAAAAACTACGTATATTTACAAAATACAACAACCTAGTTAGAAAAAATTAGGTGATAAACAACTCAAGAAACAGTTATTCCAGTGTAATTTTACTGAAATAAATTTTGAAGTAACTTATTAAGTTTTAAATACTTATAAATAACTTATTCATTTATGTTTTTTTACCACTTTCAATATATATATATATATCTATATATATATATATACTAAAGGAGAATAAAATGTTGCTTCATATTTTGTCACATAGGCAAAATGACACGTAACGGCTTCTCATAATTTAAAAATAAATAATTATTTAAATTTAAAAGATAAATTAAAAAATCAATTTAGATAGAATTTGATAATATTTGAATATAATAATAATTAATTAAAAAATCTATGAATCCTACTTAAATACTAATTGAAAAATAATATGAAACTATTAAACATATAAAAATTATGAGTATAAAAATTGTTTAACTTAAATTATTGTGCATCGCACGGTTTAAATCTAATATATATATATATATATATATGTATGACATGTTTTTTAAAGTAACATAATAATATAAACCACCTTATTTGTTTTCCCCTAATACAAAAGTAAAATAAATAGAATCAAAAAGGTATAAACAACAAATGGAACTTAATGAAATATATTTTTATATCTATAATCTAAAATGGTTATAAATCATTTACCCTTCTATTCCTTAATGTTTAATATTTGAAGATATGAATTGTTTGTTTTGTCCTTTTATTCACTCAAATAATGTCACATGTTATTATTGAAAGTCAAACATTTACACAATAAAATATGTTTAGATAATATTAGACAATGTTGTTATGAGAAGTTTAATTAAAACACACATACCTACTTGTTATTTAGGAACAGAATCACATAGATGTGTTTGATTTTAAAAGCCAAACACACGATTTCCACTTTTTTGAATATATTTTTTTTTTTTTTACATTATATTTTATTTAAGTGTTTTGTTATACTTCTTGATGTTACGTCATATTTATTATGATTATCAATTGTTATCAGGTCTTTCATTTAAAAAATATCATTCGCATCAACCTTGCAACGGCTAATCACTTTATTCTTTATCGATTTTGAAAATCTTTCCCCCGCATTACGCGGTAATTTACTAGTATATGATTAACTGTTTCGTTGTATATCTAACTTTACGTTTTTACTATTGTATATAATCAACTTTAAAACTTGTTATTGTATGTATCGAACTTTACGATTTCATATATTGTATGTAACGGTGACCGGAGATCGAAAAATACCGGTTTCGATACATACAATAGACATGGAAACAAAGTTCAATACATACAATAGACATAGACAATTACATATAATAGACAATTTTTTCCCAGGAACAGACCGGTTACTTGCTTTTCAGGTCACCCGTTACATACAGTATACGAAATTGTAAAGTCAATACATACAATAGTAATTTTAAAAGATAATTATTTATAATAATAAAAATTGTAAAGTTAAATGAGTAACGAAACAATTAACCCATATATATATAAACTTAAAATTGCATTCCTAGCTCTAACTAGTAGACATGAGTACTCCACAACTTAACTACATTACCGTCTAAGTCCCTTAAATCTTGATAATCGTACCACCTCATCTCTGTTGTCTTGAGCTTCAATACAGTGACTTCCCAGTTTTCTTTTTCAACTAATACACTATTATGCTTGTAATAATTTCTTCTTCTATGATTCATATCATCATCCGGTGCTGCTGCTGCATCTATATGATCATGAATAATATCGATATGTTGAAAATCATCATCATGCTTTGTCTTGCTGGTAACATTCATGTCATCAACAACTTGTCTAGTACCGTTATAGTAATAGAGGCTAAACTTATCACTTTTCGTATTCTCCAACGTCTTTGACTTTGATGATGAGGTGAAGCTGGAAGGGGTGGGGGTGGGGGTGGGGGTGGTCGTGGTAGAGTTATAAGAGTATTCATTATCAACATCATCATGATGTAGCTGATGATGAATCTCAGATTGTGATACTGATGTTGATGATAACTGGTGTGGAGAATGATGATGATTTGAAGAAGGGATGGGAGAGTAGTAGTATTTGATTATCATCATCTTCCAGAACCTAATGGTTGTGGTGGTAACAAAGGCTATCCAGGCCCACACATACTCATGCACCACCACCTGGCAATTGCTAATATTCATCATTCCAACACCCCAATCCAACATCTTCATTTCGATCCTCTCACTCACTCCCTGTGTTTGTAGGATTTAAGAGAAAGCCCGAATGTCTCGTATTTAATTATCAATGAATATAATCACAACCGTTGAATTGGAAGAGGAGATTAAGGATCAAAAGGAGATGCCTTGGTATCTAGATCTAGATGCCAGAATTTTTAACAAGATCCCTTCTGAATACCCCGGCCCCACAATACCTTTAATTATAAGTGACAATTTTAACTTAAATCTTCAAAACGAACTTTAATGGACTATTTTGTATTGATATTGAGCATACTGGACTTCCTTTTTTTGAATGGGTCATACTGGATGTCTATCTGTCTCACTTCAAGTATAATGGACGAATGGGTGGATAAAACTAAAATTTCATTATTATCAAATAGTAAACCATACACTACAATAATACCATGCCAGTTTAATAATAATGATAAGATATTTAAAACAATAACAAACGCAAGTAATTAAAAATAATATTGATTCTTTATAAATTTTACATATTATTTTGCAATTTTCATTATTTTTAAAACGTAGTAATCATATTCTTTTGCAATTTAATTGTTAATTTCTTTTTTAAATTATTTGAGATACATAACCTAATAAATCTTTATATATAACTAAAACATAATATGATGGAGGATTATGTACTATTGATTTGGGTTCCTTCTATGGTGATCCAAATTATAATTAAAAAATTTTGTTTTATAACTGTACTCATGATTATTTCTATTTGACAAAAACAGTCCACATCCCTTGCATAGTATTCATTTTTGTTTGTTAAATATGTTATTTTTCCTGCATTTTATAATTATCCTTTTTAGTTTATATATTCTTTTAAATAACTCTTTTTCATATACAAAGAATATGAAATTATATATCTAAAATCAATAAAAGTTTGATAGTTTAAATTGAAACTAAAAATTAAGTCAATTTTTTAGTTATGTAAGTCCGTTTTGACCCAAGCCAGTTTTAGCTCAATTGTTGAACTGATCCGTCCGTCCATTTTGTCACCTCTACCTTGAATTATAGTGCTACTATACGTATTAATTCTCATATTTCCCTCTTTAAACCCCGTGTTCCGTGGCCGTTTTCACCTTTTCTTAAAAAATCCCTAAGATATTTATTTAATGAGATCGGACCTAAAACCTCTTTTAAAAACACGACGATAGACTAGGCCACCCATATATCTACCATTTATGTTTTATTTAAATTTAACTATATAAACTTTAATGTAATTTCACATACAGTAAGTAAATAATAATAATAATAATAATAATAATAATAATAATGTATATACTAGTTTATGAATTTGCAACTATATGGAATAATATATTTTAGTTTAAAAGGTTAAAAGTTCATTTTAAAGCAAACATAAAATATCAAATGTTAAATCATCTAAAATAAATTGACTAAATGTTAAAGAGACTTCTCATTATATGTCAAGCCTCCATGTAGTTTGCTATTAATTATAGGGTTTATTATTTGGTTATGTATTAAACTTCACATTTTTTACTATTATATGTGATCACCTTTCAAAAGTGTTATTGTATGTATCGAACTTGTAATGTTTATATATTGCATGTAACCACCTTCAAAAGTGCTATTGTATGTATCGAACTTGTGATTTTCATATATTGTATGCAATATTTCTTTTTTTGTCAAGGCTAAAAAAGGCAAGTTTCCTTTTTTGTCGAGACTAAAAAGGTAAGTCAACATACAATATATAAAAATCACAAGTTCGATACATACAATAGCACTTTTGAAAAGTGGTTACATACAATATACGAAAATCACAAGTTCAATACATACAATAACACTTTTGAAAGGTAGTTACATACAATAGTAAAAAATGTATATTAATAATTATGTTGGCGGGTGGATTCGTAATAGTTGATTGCATGCGCGATATACAAGCAATACAAGCAATATTTTCTCGTAAAAACAGTATAACATACATCACTTTTTTAAGTTATAAAATTTTCATAATAATACATATTTGTGCTTGTAGGGTACTAAGATCTACGTAATAAAACTTAATTGTAACATTACCTACGACAAAATAGAATATGAAATACGATTTACCAAAAGTTAAGAAAAAGTAATCATATAATATAACTATAACATAGGACATAGTATAAACCAAAACAAGAGAGAGAGTTGGAGTTAAAGATGGCACATGTTCCAACTTTCCCGGTTTGATTGGGTTGGGTTAAGGAAACATCCGAGCAATTTCCTTTACGAATCCAAATGCGCTCACAAGGCATACAATAAAAATAATACTAATAGAAACTCCATAAGGGATCATTTGAGCTACATATAACACCCCTCTTTCTATATAAGAATATTATATTAATAAACACGGAAGCATGAATTTAAAATACATTAAATAGTTTACAATTCCCAAAAATACACTAATTTCAAACTTTTTAAACTACAAAAGGCGGAGTATTATAAAATTACAAAACAAGGTTTATTACAAAAACCATATCAGAGAACCAAAAGCACAGTCAAACATTCCCTTGATCAACCAATCACCTCCCGCACCCACAATAATCAAAACATATCCTGCAGGAAGTAAAATGAGGGGTTAGCACAAAGCTAAGTGAATAGATTCATCACACTCCATTCAACTTAGCTTAACTAGCATTTTACACCAAATAATCGTAAACACACATAATTCAATGAGGATCGGTGGCTCTGGGGATATCATAATACCCGGGGATTCCCCCAAGAACACTTACCGTCAATCCGTATGGCCAATACAGAATAGACCGATAACTACTGGTTATTAAACACATACACAGGTCTCAAACACAACAAATGAATCAAAACCTGTGTAAAACACATAATAACCAGAAGTCCAACTACACGTTGACCTCAATAACATAGTACACATAGTTCACATATCACGTAGATCAATAATCAATAACCAAGACTAAACAGTCTAATACACATCTACATTTACTTGTTGTAACCAAATAGTTACAACTAAATCAAATGATGAGTTCCGAATCCACTCACCGATACCTCTGACGTCTCCACACTCAGGATTCTAATATCACTGAGTTTTACGTTGATCTGAAATAGAAAATCATACACAAGTCAGAAGTTCGTTCCATAAACATCATTATAGCCTATTTATCAAATCAGGTAATCCCTGAAGTCTAGGCAAACAATAGTTCAATCAAAAACGAAATTAGAAAAATTCCACAATGACGTTTAAAACTGAAAAATGCCATTTTCGGGTCCTAGATGACCCCGGATGGCCAAAAACTGCCTAGGCTATTAGAATATAGCCTTGATTACTCGGTCGTTTCCGATTGACCATGCGAATTTCAACTAAATCTGAGTTAGTGATATTTTCACAAAACCGCGTCTCAAAAACACTTTACGCATTTTCAAAATTTGCAAAACAAAAATCTCTTTTATAAACTTAGCGACACAACCATTGTGTCGCACCACAAACCCTTGCGACACAACCACTGTGTCGCACAACAGAAACCTGCGACACTAACATTGTGTCGCAATACTCAAAATGGCCGCCTTTAGCAACATAACCACTGTGTCGCATAACATTTAAGCGACACAACCTGCGACACAAGCCTTGTGTCGCAATGAAGAACAGACCAGTTCCCAGATTCAAAATTCACGAAATCAAACATGTAATACTCAAATTAACTTATTCCAATCCATGAAATTCACTTATAAACAATAACAACACATAATAATCAAACCCTTACCTCGAAATCACGGATTAAAAGCTTCAATTAAGAAATTGTAGTTACTTATCACTTTCACTCTCTAATTCTCTCTCTCAAAACGATTTTAAGATCTGGAAATGTTTTGGAAATAGTCTGGAAGCAATTGGGCGGTGTGTATATATATTTAACACACAATTACACTTAAGCTCCTTAATTAATTTCAGTTCAGCCCGTTTTGCGACACAGTCCTGCGACACAACCATTGTGTCGCACAGACAACCTGCGACACAACCCTTGTGTCGCAGAAAATCAAAAACTTACAAATTTTGAATCAACTAATATTTTACTAGTCACAATAAGTCAAGAGGATTGTTTAACTACGTTTCACAATGAAACACATAATATTCAATAATCGATTAAAATAATAGAAATTACCAGACTGCAGAATAGGATGTTACACTACAGATCGTAATGCTCCTAGAAAGGCATACTTCGAATATAAAGGAGTGACTTTCCAACAATCAACTCAGCGATCCTCGGCTCTGCTAGTTGGCTTTGCTATCAAAGCATAAGATTCTACAAACTCTTCCTCCACGTCCATAAATGATATGCCAATACCCTTTCTCCTTAGCCAACCAAAGTTTTCTAATGGCAATAATCGCGTTTTCCGTTAAAAGTCAACCGGTGTTCTCCCTACGTGGGTAACACCCTACTCGTATTATCATGGTCTTCTGAGTAGGATATGTAATACATAGGGACGACCTAACACCAGACATCCTGATGTGATGCTTCAAGTTGGATGTTCATGACTAGTGTCTTGATATGCAACCTTCACTTAGTCAACGAAACCCAAGATTGTTTGGACCTGCTGCTTCAACTCAGTCAAATGAAACTGTTGGTGTTGGCATAATTTCATAATAAGATTAATAAATGAATTTAAATAATTTAATAAGAAGTTAACAATTACAAATATGAAAAGTAGTGAATCAATTTAAAAGATAGAGAACAACTGAATAATTTTAAATTACAGATACAAAGACTATCATATTTTATAATCACAAGGGAGTATAATGTAACACTGAGGGACCGGATTTGCTAACTCAAAAATATTCTAGGTCCATAATATTTTATTTTATATATATAAAGATATAGTATTAAAAATGTAAATTGTATTAATGATAAATGTAAACTTCTTAATTCAAAAATATCAAATTTAAAACAAATTATAGGTGTATTTAACAATAATAATTTGGTAATAAGTCATTTATATATATGAACTCTATGAATTTAGCTGTCGTTTTTACATATGTGACTGTATAGTTCAATCATTATTTAAATTGACTCATGTATTTATACTATTATATAATGTACTTATCAAGACTCTAAAAATAATTAATAAAAATTAATAACATACTCCTATATTTATTAAGGTGTTAGTGGAGTCTATTAAAAAGTTCAAACAACTCGAAGTTTACATTTCAATGTGATGCATCTAAAAGTTTTACACGATCTATAAAGTATGTAATTATAAATTTCATTTTTTCCACATATATATTTATTATTAGTTTGTTTTCCTAACTCCCGATAGACCGCTGAGATCACCACAATTATTTATGTATAAATTTCGCCTGTACTAGAAACAAATAAAGGTGATTAAATAATTCAAAAGTAATTAATGATAAGAAGACGAGATCTCTTAACTGACAACGTCTAAACTCTTAAGACATACATTAGATAAACTACGCTAAATATGTTGATTTTACACGCTATTTTTTCACACTATTAGAAAATGTAAAAAATGTAGTCAAGTTTTTCACACTTATAAATATGTATAGTATGTTCAAAATAACACACTATTTGTTTACATTTCTAAATGTGAAAACTATTTGTTACACCTAATTTCTGCACGCAAGAGGAAAGATGAAGAAATTAAGTGTTACAAAATAATTCCTACTCTTTTAAGTGTGTAAATTTTCTAGCGTTAATTAAAGCTACAGTTATTAACACTTATAAGTGTGAATATAGTTTATTCTACTAATATAAGTGTTATGACTTCTTAAATTTCTTCGCACTTAATAATGTGAATATTTTCTGCACATTTATAAATGTAAACAACTTAATTAAAAAGTTTACATTTTTACTTTTTAAAAGTGTAAAGAAAAATGTGTGAAAAATAGATATTTTTGTTGTAGTGATATTAGATTAGATTTACTATATAGTGCAAGTATCTTACATTGAAGCGTGGAAAGATTACATTAGAAGAAAATTGAATTTCAAGCCAAATAATATGAGATGTAGCGGGGCATTGACTTCGATGAACCTCATACATAACGTCAAATGTATAACATCTATGGCAACAATTTTATTTTGTGTTGGCTATTTTTCTTTCTTAATTGACATCTCTATCCACTAGTCAGGTATGGACTAAAACCAGATAACCCATTTGAGGACGACTATGCATCATGCCAAATGGCCATCGTTCCGAATACTTTAATTTCTTTCCCCAGCCTGACAATTAAGGGCAACATAAAGTTTTAAGGAGCATCAAACTTGTGGTTTTGGAAAGGTGGCATTGAGTTTGAAGACAATACAAAGTTTAGATTAGATGCTGATGTGGTGCTTCTTGCCACTAGTTATGATGGCATAAGGAATCTTAAGCTATATGTGTTATGTATGTCAATATGTTGCTCAAAGGTGTATATTATTGTGACAAAAGGTTGATAATCGGCAATTCAAACGGGCTTACAATTGGGTGCATATTAATAATGTGAGGGTATACTTGATTCATTTAACGGTTGTGGCTATGAGGGTGCCAGGGCTTGAACCCTGACTTTGTGCTTTTTGTGGCAAAGATGCCCCCAGCCATTACCAACTGAATTACGCATCATTGGCTCAAAAGTGTGTGTGTGTGTGTGTGTATATATATAGGGAAATTATCCATAGGGAAGCTCTAAATCTTGGAGAATAAAAGAAGTAAATCTTAACCTTTGTTTTTTCATAAATAAATTTTTTTAACATTCATTACAAAATGGATGTTAAATTTTGAAATTATTTGGGATTTTAAAATTCATTTGTGATGAAATCAAGGGTTGAGATTTGCTTCCCTGCTTTCCTAATTTTTTTGCTTCCCTCTTGATCCCCATCCTATAAATATATATATGGGTTAATACTTTGATAGGGTATGAAACTTTGCCCAAATATTCGATTAGGTGAACCATCTTCATTTCGATTCGATTAGATAACAAACTTCTAGAATGCTTACTTAGATAACCGGTCGGGTTCATTTACATGAATAAATTTAATTATATAGTTTATCTTGATAATAAACTTCATTGGATGAGTAATCTTATTTGATGTAAGTTACTTATTAGTAATCTATGGGGTCCTTTATGTAAAATAGTATTTTATTGTTATTTTAAATACATTACATTTATCAATAGCACTTAATCGGATGGAAATGCACTTTTCTTGTATTTTTCCAGCTAACTACTCACTAGTTTTTTTTATTGTAAATTTCCTTTGTTTCTGAAAAAAAAAATGGATATTATTGTTATTTTAAATTTTTTCACAAGCAAAAGAAATTTATTGTTATTTTAAATCACATTACATTTCTTTTGCTTGTGGAAAAAAAAAAACAGCCAAACAGATTGACATGTATTGATTTTCAGAATAATACATTAACCATATGCCAATAAAGATAATTGCTTTTATCACTAGTTTATGAATGATTCTCAGCATAAGATAAACATGGTTAGTTCTTTGTCTACCTTAACTCTGGTACAATCACAATTCACAATAATCAATTAAAAAGAAGAAGCCCTATGCTTTAATATACATACACATATATAGTTCAAAGAGTCTGAAGCAACTTCAATGTCTCATCAATGTGCTTCTCAGGCTGGAACTGGTTATTATAGATAAGCTGAACCACTCCGCTCTTGTCAAGAACATAAGTCTGTCGCCCAGGTAACGTACCAAAAAGATCAGAAGGAACTCCCCACTCTTTTCTGACTTTGTTACCTTCATCACTCAGTAATGTAAATGGAAGTCTGTATTTTTTTGCAAATGCCTACATCAACTCAACCACTGGTGTCAATACCATTAACTCAAAGTCAAATGCATCAGTTAACTTGAATTTTAATTATTCCATTAGAGCAAAATGAAACACAATGTGTATGTATACGCATTCATAATTTCAACGGGATTGTGTCGGCAAGAAGATTCGAATTGTAACCAATATATAATCATATCATGTTGTAGTTAAGAGGATTAGTACATATGTAAGACCGGGTATACTAGCTAAGTGATATGTGTGTGCGTGTACCACACCTAAAGCAAGTTTGTTGCCACATCGATCTTAATTGGTGTAGTGAGAGTCATTTATTAAGAAGACAGACTATATATATATATATATATATTACAGTAGTAATTAGGAGAAATTACTTAAGTGGTGGTCTTAATTACCTTGTGTGATTCTGCATCATCACCGCTGATCCCAACAACCTGAGCTCCAGCTTTCTTGAATTTTTCATACGAGTCCCTGAATGCACATGCCTGCAAGTTGCATCACAAATATGAAGCTTGGACTAATGATATATATAGATATATACATTGAACTGAAGCCACTTTGTTAGTTGTCAGCTGCATATAACAAATAGATCATAGATAAATATTATCATATTAATCAAAAGTTGACCATTTGGTATGAACGTTGCAGTTGCTGCCTGCGTACGTGAAACAACAAAATTATCCTCCTTAAGGAACCTAAGATGATTACTAAAACATTGAAACATTTTCCTAATTCAAATCCTGTGTCATCATGCTTCATCTTGAATGTGATGTGCTGATTGTAGATATGTTTGGCCATCTTCTAAAATCATTAAGTTAAAAGTACTACGTATTTACAATAATTAATACTCCATTGTTTCAGTAACCATATGCTTATTTTCGGGATTATCATCTTGACTTCATATATTCATCAATAGAAGATGTAATGGTGTTGGACTGTTGGTATTGGAATAAAGTTGAAAATTATTAGTTGAGATGAACCACTACCAGCCATCGTTAAGAAAGATATTAGTGAGGTCTGAGGCTTATGATACCTTTATCAAACAAAAAGTAAATTCTCTGACCAATTATTAGTTTTATTTAGTTACGTATGAGGCCAGTGTAAAATTAATGAGCAGATATGGAGACTACAGATTTTGAACATTTTGTATATCAAATTAATTCATTCCTCCCTTGCCTCCCTATGTGGCAATATGGGCGAGTTGCGGAATTGTTCAAAACGGATCATTTCTTGTGCTTGACTGAATGGTCATGTTGGGATGATGACCGGAAATACGTTTTCTCCAAAATCCATATAATATATGCACATTAAATTAGTTCAATAATCAATATATGTTGTACAGTTTACAGGAGAACATCCCCAATTGCTGTTACTGCAATTTGCAATCTTTGGGCTGGAAATGGTAATGAGAAGAGCGTGAAATCCGTATCTAATCTAGCATTTGTCATTAGTTTCCTAAGCACAATAATTTTACCAACCGTAGCTACCGGTGATATTTCTCTATCTAATAAAAGATATTTTTGTTTCTCCTGACCTTACTACTAATCTCATATATGTGGGTCAACTCATTGATGATAACTGTAAGGTGGGATTATCTAAATATAGTTTTGTTGCAGACGGGAAAGATGATTGCGAGGGGGCCTAAGGTAGGATGTCTTTTCCCTCTCGAGTTTGCTTTTTCTTCATTCGCTTCCTTACATTCTATTATGGGTCTTTCTGCTAAGGTGGATTACAAAGTGTGGCATAAACGTCTTGGACATCCAAATAATAATGTTTTATTTAATTTGTTGAAATATGGTTTCCTTTGGAATAAATCATAACCATTTATTGTATGTAATAATGTTTTATGTATTGAACTTTGTAAATATGTCTATTGTATGTAACGGATAACTTGAAACCGGCTAAGTGCTTACGTGACACTGGTTTAGCTACCTGCAATAGACATATTTACAAGAGGAAAAACCGGATACCCCTTATTCAGGTCACATGTTACATACAATAGACATTTTGAAAAGTTCCGCGAATACAATAGGAAGATTAAAAGGTGGTTATATACCATAATAAAAGAGATAAAGTTAAATACATCACGAAACAATTAACCTATCTCATAACAGTAGTCTTGTCCTTTGAGACCTCAACAGAATGGGGTGGCCGGTAGCCGAAAGAAAGAACAGTCACCTTTTTTATGTTGTACGTATACTTCTCTTGGAGTCATTTGTTAATGCTAGGTTCAGGTGTGAAGCTCTTACTACTGCAGTACATCTAATTAACAAATTACCCTCTCCCACACTTAACTATGTCTCAAAACTTTTAGATCTCCGTACTTTTATATGTGTGTGTTATGTCCATCTTCCTGCACATGAACGCAATAAATTCACCGCTCAATCAGCCAATTGTGTCTTCCTCGGATATTCCACTCATCCAAAAGGATTTTTATGTTATGATCCTGAAGTGAGACGCATTCGGGTTTCCAAAAATGTAATCTTTTCTGAAAAGTGAGTTTTTGTTTTTACCTCTTACAAAGATCATGTTTCACCTTAAGTATCTATGTTTACTGATCCTTCAGCTAAAAAGCCTTTTTCAGAACCACTATCGGTTTAACAAAGACGGAAAAACACTCTGAACAATCAAAAAACCACAACTCGAGAGCGCACCAATCTGATTTCCCTACGGCTGCTGCTGATCCAGATCCAGCAATTGTTGTTGATCAGTTTCCCGCAACTGCTATTGATCCGGTTGTTAGTGCTGATTTGATTTCTACAACCGATGCTGACCCAATTCCAACAACTATTGTTGGCCGTACAAGAAGTACTAGGAAAGTAAACCCCCTAATAGGTAGGGTTTTGAAAATCCCACTTCATACACATCTACTTTGTCAACTGTTTCTATTCCTTCATCTTATAAACATGCAAAGGAACATACGTGTTGGCAAAAAGGTTGTCGAGACTGAACTTCTTGCCCTCGAAGAAATGCAAACTTGGAATGTGGTACCATGTCCCCCATCCGTGAAACCTTTAGGCAGCAAGTTTTCTTTTTCAATCAAGCTTCGTCCTGATGGGTCCATTGATCGTTACAAGGCTCAACTAGTTGTTGGAATACACAAGAGTATAGATTACAATGAAACTTATATAACCAGTAGCCAAAATAACTATTGTTCGAACCATATTAGACACGGGGATCTAGTTTATATACAGCTTCCCCATGGTATGCCTACTTTATCCAATGATGTTTGTAAACTTAAACGCTCTTTGTATGGCTTAAAATAGGCACCCATAGTATGGTTTGAAAAGTTTCGATCTACATTTCTCGGTTTTTCATTTGTTCATAGCCAATAAGACTCATCTCTATTTCTTCAAAAGACATCTAAGGGGACAATTATTCTTCTTGTTTGCGTAGATGATATTGTTATAACCTATTCTAATATGGAAGCAATCATCGAAGTTAAAAAATGTTACATTCTAGTTTTTAAATGAATGACCTTGGCCAAATCATTTACTTCTTGGGGTTAGAGGTGCATCATCGACAACGAGGGATCTTTGTAAATCAACATAAATATATTCAAGATCTTATACAGCTAACCGGCTAGCAAGTCTCACAGAAAGTCATCCCGTAGACACTCCCATGAAAACTAATGTAAAATACCAAAGAAACAAGGGAGCACTTCTTGAGGATCCTACTTTGTACCAAAAGTTAGTTGGGAGCCTAATCCTACTAATATCTCTTATCCAGTTCACACCGTTAACAAATTCATGCAGTTCTCTCGGAATCTCCACTTAACGAGAGTGAAAAGCATTATTATGTTATATCCTTGGCACACCTAACCATGGCTTATTCTTTCCTACTGGATCTTTACTACAGCTACAAGCCTATAATGATGCAAATTGGGGCGGTTGTCCAAATACCGGAAAAATTTACTACATGATGGTGCATTATCCTTGGTGATGGGCTTATCTCATTGATATGCAAAAAGTAGAATTATGTATCAAAGTCATCTATGGAGTCAGAGTATTGTGCCATGTCTGCAACATGTTCACAGGTTATTTGGTTCTCCTCTTAGAACTTGGTTTTTCACAAAATCAACCGACTCCATTACATGCACACAACACCGATGTCATCCAAATTGATACCAATCCTATTTACCATGAGCGTACAAAGCACATTGAAATTGATTACCACTTCATTAGAGAGGCCTACGATCATCTCCCAATCAGCCTTCCACATGTCTCGTCGACCATGCAGATTGCTATATCTCCAAATCTTTGGCACGTCAACCTCTTTAGTTTCTTGTTGGCAAATGATGCTTACCAATCTACCGGCATCAATTTGAGGGGGGATGTCAAAGAAATTAGCAAACATGCCAACTAGTCTGTTTTCTATTGAAGTTAATCTCCAAAAGATTAGATGCACTAATCAAATCAGCAAAATATATTTTTAATTGTAGATATTATATCTACCTACATTAGTATAATTATATAGTTGTCATTTATTGCATAGGCTTAATCATAGGGATTTATAATTAATATTTGCTAAATTTAGCTTACTACGTTGTATAAATAGGCCATGTATTACTCAATTCAAGATACATCTTTTTCACTAAAGTCTCCAAGTTTGACATTTCATATGTAACTATTTCTTTTCTTTTTTTTAACCAAAAGATTAACATAATCAACTAAATGGGTAAAAATAGCCACATGTTGTATAATGTGCTATGATTTCTAAGCTACTGAAGGACAGTATGCATTCGTAAGTCCTGCCTGATAAGCAACTATATTGCTTGGAACTATTGTTTTCTCATAAGTCTATCGAGTTATAAACGTGGGTGTTCTCTATTGTAAAATGTTGTGATGTCAATCTGTTCCTTAAGCCAACATACAAGTTGATTTATACTTGTACCCACCTGCTGGTTTCAATGCCAGCCTGTTTCGATCCTTTTTAGTGTTTTTGGAGTGGTGGAGTAGGTGATTGTTGTAATTATAGTTCAAAATTTTCCTTATTGTTGTCAATCAAATGAGTATGACATCTTCATGCTTCATTTTCGAACACTATTATTGAATTTGACATATTTATTTTATAGAAAACTTACATACCTATTTTTGTCACGACCACTAGTTATAATACAAGACTGACCAGATCATTCCATGTCTGTTCATGTTGTTAGTTGCAAATGTAATCAAATTAAAAGACCAAAATTTATAATTCTTGACACATGTTAGAAAGGGAAATTAATCGCCTAAAGAAAATGAGAAACTTTCCCTGCTTATTACTTAAGCAGGGTCAACATTTGTAGAATAAGCAGTTTCTAAAAGAGTATTTTGTCTACTGTAAAATAAACAAATAAGCTATTAATATGGATATGAACCTGTTTGGTGCAACCAGGGGTTTCATCAGCAGGGTAGAAATAGACCACGAGAGGTTTTCCTTTGAATTTGGAGAGACTCACATTCTTACCGTCTTGATCTTTAAGTGTAAATGATGGGGGCACAGACCCTTTGTTTACCTATATATTATTCATTAAATTAAATTAGGTTAATTGTTTCGTTATGAATCTAATTTTACATTTTTTACTATTGTACGTAACTACGTTTAAAACTTGCTATTATACAATTTCTTAAATTATATGTAACGGGTGACCGGATGACTACGGTTTCAATACATACGGTAGACATTTTTACGGAGCTCGATACATACTACATTTTTAAAGATAAAAAATCGAGTATCTGCTCAACTGATCACCGACCGTGACACTTTCAAAAGTAGTTAGATATAGTACTAAAAAATATAAAGTTAAATACGAAACAATTAACTCATTAAATTAAATTACCGGATTAATATATAATAGAAATGACGGAGTGGGGGGACTGAACAACGTAACGTACCTTAGCAGCTATAATGAGAGAGGTGTTGGGGTTGAATTTATGAATAAAAGAAGATGGGTCGACGGAGAGAGATAGATTGAGGTTGAGGCGATGTCCATGGAAGTTGGATTGTGAGGATCTGACAAACAGGTAGTTGTTGTTGGTAGTAAGTGCATTACTACTAGTACAGGTAGACAATGGCAACAAACAAGAAGAAGATGATAATAGACTTTGAGTTGCCATTAATCCAGATCGATATGAGGAGATAGGAAAGATAGGGTGGGATATGATATGATATGATGATAGGTTTTTGCTTTCCAGGATGACTTAACTAGATATGAAAGGCAGTCCACAGAATGACGTGGATATCAAACACGCCTCAAACATATAATGGCAGTATCTCGTGAGGGTTTAGAAAATATTACATGGAACTATAGAACTGAAGCATCCCCAATAGAAAAAGGTTATTGTAATGTTGCAGAAAATGGGTTAGGTAAGCTTCATGGAGTGAAAAAAATATATATTTGAAGTTAAAAGAATTATGATGTGTCAATTAAAAAAAAACCTTTCGGGAATGTTCTTGTCTCTTAATAATTAATAAATATAAATATTAGCATTGTATTGTTTATCAATTTAGTAACCTATTATTCAAGTATTTTGTCTGGATTATACCTACATTAATTCTTATTTATTTATACTTATTATTATAACTATTTTATTCTTATTATTATAACTATTTTATTATTATAACACTTTAAATCAATTTTACTTTTTTCTTATTAATTTAAGTGAAAGATCAGAAATAACTATTTTATTCTTTTCATTTAATATTTTCATTTGGTAATTAGTAAATTATGTCAACTCTCGTGATAAAACAATAGTACATTAATTATGACCATAAAGATTTAAGATTTACCATAGTTAACATTTAATTCTATTTTTTACAATGAATCCACATTGTCTGTACATATTTTTTAAGGATTAAATTAAAATTTTATATTATTTAGTTTCTTAATTTCTTGAAGTGAACATAAATATCTTTAAAAAAACCATTTTTTGCTACATTATGCGGGCACCCCACTATAATATATAAAACATTTTGGTATTTAATATCTAGTAACTTTTTAAAAGTAAGACACGACAATTCTAAATTTAACTTATATAGTTTTTATCCATATTAATTGTATCATTTTCATTTTCCTACCCATATCCTAAATCATCAACTCAAATATATGAGTAGCATATCGTTATTGAGTTACCGTTACAGATAATCCGAGAATAAAATATAATATATGACTATGATCGAGTCACTATTTATAATAAAACATCGTATTCCGCTGCATAGCTCAGGTATTACACTAATTAATCTTAATACATAACTACTTTAATTTATTTTATTATTTTTATTTGAATTTTAAATGTATTTGACTTTCGCTTTAATAAAATTCATTTACTAAATATCAAGTTGTAATTGATGGTATGTTAGTACTATTAAATATGTTAATAGTTTGTTATATTTATTTTTGTATTTTATTTTGTTGAGCTAATTTAGTGATTTTTATTGATAAAGTTGGGGTAGCTTAGTGACTTTGAGAGAATCGGACTTTTAGGGCATCTTCAACGTATGCGGTAAAGGTTATACTAAATTTGGTGCAAAAAGAGAATCTTTAAAGGATATGTTCGCACCAAATGTGGTTAATCCTCAACGTATGCACCAAATTTCTGCACTAAATAGTTACTTACATTTACATATTGCCCTCTAAATTATATATTTTTATACTTAAAATTAATTGTTATTTATAAAAATTTGAATTTGATTATAATATGAAACATAAATAACTAATACATTACAATGATAAAGTTATAAAAAACTTACATTATCTTTTTGGATCATTTACTTTTATTTTCTTTTGGTTTTGGACTTGCATACTAAAATTATTTCAATTAAAAGGGTTAAAATGAAAATTAAAAATTTAGTGCAAAGTTTAGTGTTGCATCAAATTTGGTGCAAAATCTTCAAAAATTTGATATACATTGTAATTTACACTAAATATAGTGATTTGGTTAGAGATGAATTTTTACATTAAAACATTAAATTTGATGTTTTAGTGCATACATTGGAGATGACCTTAGTTATGTTTTATATGTGGTTTATATTTGATAATTCCTATTTTATACGTTTTTTCGTTGGCGTTATCGACTTATTTTGTACTCTTTCGGTACTTGATTATTTTGTTTTGCTTTGCTTTCAGGTCTAACATTGAGGATTAACGAAGAAATGTGAAGATCCTTTGCAGCCTTGCTCGAGTGAGGAAAAATGAAGAAAAGCTGAATTATGCTTCATCCCTCGCGACTGGTTCTAAGGTTGTGGCACGACCACACTCCAGGGAATTCCCTCCAGATCTGTTCATTTGGTCGCGCGATGAATGACTGAATATTAAAAGTCACATTTCTTTCATTTTAGGTTATCTAATCTTGTGTGTGACGGTTGTGGCGATTTGTAGAGCATCTTTTGAGACATCCTAAGTGTTTCTAAGGTATCTCCATGGATCCTGAATAAGGGATCAGCATCAATCTTCTCTTTAGTTTGCTCCTTTAAAGAACGTTAGGGATGTTTTCTCGAGTCATTATGTTTTGATTGATTGTGCCCCTTATGGGCTATATTTCTTTGCATATTTAGATGTTATTAAACTTTGATTATAAATGTATCGTATAAATTTAGTTATATTATGTGTTAAATAGATGTTTAATCAAAGACCGATGAATAGTTTGTGTTTTGATATTGATTCAATTGATAAATGATTATTGCATTAAATGAAAACTTTATTATATTATTATAATTGTAAGGTAAAAGAGGAGTAAATTTCAATAATAGTCTATGTGATTTACACGAATTCACAAAAATTACTTTTTTTGTTTTGTTGATACAGTCTAATATTATAGTTGAACATCGTTTGAATGGAAGAGCTAATTTTGTTCTTTTTTCTTTTGTGTTTCAGATCTAAAATGTTGTATGTGTCTTAATTGGAGGGGTGATGCTTGTTTTGTTGATACTGTCTACAAATTTGTTACTTGGATTTGTCTACCTATCATGGCCTACAATTCCATCTTCCACAGATGCTGTTACCCTGCTCAAGATGTATGGGGAAGTGCTTAGATTTGTTGGTCAAGGGCTTGTAACAACACTTGCTGTTGCTCCTGTAGAGGAGTTGCTCTTCAGGTCATGGTTGCCTGAAGAAATTGCAGCTGATCTTGGCTACAATCAAGGAATAATCCTTTCAGGACTTGCATTTTCGATGTCTCAATGGTATTTTTGCTATCTTATTGAAGTAACTGGCATTTTAAAATACTTACTTACAAACTCCAAGCATCTTTGTAAGAGCCAAAGTCAATAGTATAGTATTTGTGGACACCTGCAGTTAGAAAAGGAGGCTGTAATATAGGGAAGTGAATGTAACGGTTGCATTCGTGTATGATAATCAGTTTTTTTTTTTTCGTGATTTTTAACAAGTAGATAGTGCATTTTTTTATTATACTTTAGCAATGTTCGTTTGTTTCGAATATAAGGTCACTGAAGGCAATACCAGTACTTTGGCTATTATCACTGGGTCTGGCAGGCGTTAGGCAGAGGTGCCAAGGGAGCCTCTCTCTTCCAATTGGATTGCGTGCAGGGATTAAAGCACCTAGTTTTTTTATAAAAGACGGTGATTTTTTGATTTATCAACCCATTTATCCATTGTGGGTAAGTGGTGATGACCCTTTCCAACCTTTCATTGGCATAGTTGGTCTTGCTGTGGCTTTATTATGGGCAATAACTCTCTATCCAAGAAAACATCAAAATGCACAAGACAACGTCAAAATTACCAGAAATCGAGTGTAATGCAAATAGTCACGAAAACAATTATTTTGTTTCAGATCGGAATGAGAAGTTTTTCAGAAAAAAATGCTTGCTCTTACTTTCTGCTGGCAGAACAGTTCTATTATTATAGTGTAAAAAGAAACCTGTATGTATATTTATAATGGATTTTTCTCAGAGTGGACCTGCCGTCAGAGCAGTATACGTAGATGTAGATCAATATCCGGCATTTTCATAGACCTGCATGTTGGTGCGGTATATGTACATGTAAATCACTATTTGGCTATTTTCATATTACATCCTCCAATCTCAAATTGGGTGGTATAGAAAAATGCACTGAATGCTCAAACCATGTTGTATATCTATCTATCTGTACACAGCAAAGAGGTAGAGGTTGGTGAGGTCAATAAACCTGTGTTGAGGCTCCTCCTCTTTTACAATCTTTGGCATAGAGACCACTGCAGAGGGGTAAGTCTGTTGACCTTAACCATTCATCGGCTCCATGTAAAAAGGAGTGTATGGTGAACTTGTCAACATCTGTACTAGAATTGCTGTGATAACCAGCCCATTGAACCCTGTTTCTTGTATCTGCACCAGGCCCAAAGTTCATATATTCAATGTATTCCACAGTGTCGAGGTTGCTGTATTTATCCCACGCGCACCAACCTTGGGGATCAATAATGTCCCCTAGATAGCTCCTCATGACGATGGTCCTGGAATAGTTCCTCCATGGCCTACCAAGAAATGTTGAGAAATTAGCCCTTTCAGTAATTGAAAAATCTGGTGCGGCCATTATAGTGCAGTCCTGTAGTGATATGCCTGTGTTCTGGTTTGGGTCTAATCTCCCTTGTGCGGTGATGACGTTTCTCTGACCTAGGATTGGCTTGCGAACGAGTATGAGACATCTTTCGAAGATAGCTGCTGCATTGCCAAAGATGAAATCAACGGTGCCATGGATTGCACACTCACGATATAGCTGGCTAAGAGAGTGAGCGTAGAGGGTATCTTGATGGGAGATGAACTGGCAATGATAGAATGCAGCATCTGATGTGACTCTTAGGGCTACTGCCTGATGCTTCTCAGGGCCAGAGGTGTTGATGATTGTTAGGTCCCTTGCCAAGAAATTATTCCCAATAACAGCTGCAGGCAACCACAAGTTCATTTCAATTCATACATTCATGTGTATAAGTAAAAAAAAAGAGAAAAAATAGGACTCCATAATTACTACTGTACTACTTACTTAGGGTTGCGGAGGTGAAGGTGGTGTAGCCATCGACATAGTTTCTTGAGCCGGTGATGATTGTTGAGTTCATACCTTGTCCAATGAGCATGATGTTAATCTTGTGTCTGGGAATCACCAGATTTTCATAGTAGATGCCAGCTTTGATTTGAATGACATACCGAGTACTAGTACCAGTGGTCGTTTGGTTGGGGGCGGATGAAACGGCAGCGGTGATGGTGGTGAAATTACCTGTGCCATCTAAGGCTACAATGACGGTGGGAGGGGGAGGTGTCTGCATGAGTCTACGGTCGGCAGCGGTCATCCAAGATGGGACATGATGTTGATGATGATCTTGATCACGATCATCAAGGCCAAGAAAGTCTTGTTGTTTGGAGACAAGACGAGTAGTAGTGGCAGCCGCTATGGTGTCTTCGATGTAGTTAATGATGGCTAAGCAGTTACTAATCATACGCATGATGGGTGTCAGAGATTTCTGCAGGTAGCGGACAAGACGACGGCTGTGGTTTGTTTGGGGGATGTCAGTGAAACCTTCAATGCAGGTGTTTTCGTTAGTCATGGCGGCACTCAGAAGATTCTTGATGGCGGAATAAGAAGTAGAAGGTGTTGGTGGTGATGAAGAATTATTATTATTAGAAGAAGGGTGTAATAATAAGGGTTTGATAGATTCTTGGAGTTCATAAAGGGTTTGATCAAGCAATTCAATACAGTTGTCAACCCACGTGGTGTTGTTAGGTAGTTGTTGAGTAGACGTATTAGTGGTAATTAGAGCGGCCGTTATTCTTGAACGGGATTTAGTAACACGGTTGATGGTTTTGTGGATGGAGAACTGAAGGAGATGACGGAGGGTTGAATGGTTGTTATCTTGATCTTGTTGGTGGTAGTTAATTGTAATGTTGTTAAGAAATGATGATGATGATGATGATGATGATGATGAAAGGGTATGAAAACAGAGAGAAGGGTAGAGAGTGTTGGTGCAGGTGTTTTTGATGAACGGATGTAAATGCTGATTTGGTGGAGGTGTGAATTGCGCCGGCGATGTTAATATTGTATTTGAAGAAGGTGAATGTGAATGTGAATGGTAGGAGAATAACAAGGGAGAGAGAAGGAGTATGAATGCTACTGGGATAATTGTTGTCAAAACAAGTGACCAAGATAACAACGATGATGATGATGATCTTGATGATGTCGAACACTTCTTCGAACAACAAGACTCCATTCTTTTCTTTGGAAGACGATGGTGAAATGCAATCTCTTTTGGACTCCCTTTTATTGTTAACATTGTTAGGAGAGGGGTAATTTGTTTTCAAGTATTGTGTTCTCACCCAGAACCAAACTTAGAAATCCAAACAGCCCAAGAAACTTATAAATAAAAGATCCAAGATGAATGAAGTAAGCGGTCCATTAGTATATGGCCCATTAAAAAGGTCCAATAACCAACCCTAGCAAAATCCTGTACTTGGTCAGTTGGTTGTAGAGTGTTTGTTTGAAGAAGAAATAAAGAAAGATGGGAAGAGAGGTGCAGCCGGTGTCTTCTCAATCACAAATGTCATACACCGTGGAACAACTCGTTTCCGTCAATCCCTACAACCCTGACATACTTCCTGATCTCGAAAATTATGTCAACGAACAGGTACCCCTCCCCCTTTTATTATTATTGTTATTATTATTATTATATTATTGTTATTATTATTATTATTATTATTATTATTATAGATTATAGATATAAATTACATTCCTGGTCACTCAATGAATCGGTGGCTTCAAGCTTAACCTCTTTCTCGTCTCAACCAATATCAACCATTGATTAAGATATAAATATGACTTGATGATGCCTCTAGTAGTTTTTTTATAATATATTACCTTGAGAATTGGGTTCTTAATTATCTTGTGCGTGTTTTCATATCTAATTTCACTTTTGCTTACATATAGTTATTTTAGATTTTAATTAACACGCATGGTTGATTTAATTCAGGTTTCATCGCGGACCTACAGTTTAGATGCAAATCTTTGTCTTCTTCGTCTCTATCAGGTGCTTTGATTTCTCGTTTGCTTCTGAATTTTATTTGTTTATTTGGGTATAGCTGCATGAAATCTTCTTTGCCATTTCTTTTCATTCTTCAATAATTAGTGAATTGTTTTGCTTGGTTTCATATATCATTTGTACTACCATTATACAGTTTGAGCCAGAGAGGATGAGCCTTCAGATTGTTGCCCGCATTTTGGTCAAGGTTTGTATGTCCTAATTTTTTAGGTAGTATTTAAAAAAATAAAAATAAATAAATAAATAAATCTTTGAGGTATCCCACATTATGAATATTGCTTGGGTGACAAGTTTCCCTAAACACAAGCGTGGATACAATTACACGTGTCTATGGTCATGCATGAAGTTTCACAATGTTTTTATTATCTTCTGTATCCGAACCTTTATGTTTTAATCATTGTTCTTCTGTTTAGGCTCTTATGGCAATGCCTGCCCCAGACTTCAGCTTGTGTCTCTTTTTGATTCCTGAAAAAGTGGTACTTCTCTCTCCCGGTCATTTTGTAGATGGCCTTCGGTTTTCATATATTCTGTTGATTGAATGTTGAGGCGTAATTTTGGCTCAATAAGGCTTCTCGTTTTCCTTTTCCCAATTGTCAGCAAATGGATGAACAGTTGAAGACTCTCATCCTTCTCTCCCACTATTTGGAGGTACATTTGTTATCTGTAGTTATTGTGTTATTATGGGTATTTTAGACTCCTGTAGTTGCTCTCTACTGCTGCTTTTGGGTGTCTTTGGCTAGTCTTGGATGTGCTTTGAGACTTGAACGTCTGGGTTTGATATTATAGACTGCAAAAATTTCGTTTGCAGACTGCTAAATTTCGTCAGTTTTGGGATGAAGCAGCTAAAAGCCGCCATATTCTAGAAGTTGTGCCAGGTATGTAGGCATACATCAGCCAGTTGCTTCTTTAATGATAGTGAGGCTTGTTTTGAGCAAATAAATGTTTGAATTTCATTCTTTGCTCATACGCCACCTGCAAGGGGCGAGTATCAAGAGTTAAATAGTAAAGTTCCACATACTATAGTATAATGATGTCTGTACATCACTAATTGCTGATCAACTTCTGATGTTTTGAGTTGGACTAGCATGATGGTGACTAAGAATTTGTTATTTTTCTCAATTAAGTTGATCAATAGTAGGATCTTGGTTCAAAAAGGCAATGGGCGCTCCGAGGCGCTTAGGGCTCGAAGGCTAAGGCGGTAGGCACTTAGGAGAGAGCCTCACGTATATAATATCATTATGAATTATGATATATATATATATGTTTGTGTCTTACACAAGTAATAATAAAAAGATCACTTATTTATTTAGTGAAAGTAACTGTTGTTACTAGTTATATTTTAATCAAGCATAACTATGAATTACTGAATGTATTAAATTAGGTTTCTAGTTAATACTTTTACAGCTTTACTTGTTAAGGAGCTGTATGGTTTATTACTTTCACCTACTTCCCACCAATTCCCAGACCACCTTTACTCTTCTCTATATCTCTTTGATATACAATAGCCACAACAGGCTCTCAATACTCTATCACTTCATCTTGCAATCTGAAAAAAATCATGTCATTTTTCATTCTACTCTATTGTCACCTCTGTTTGTTGTTCTTTATACTTGTATTTCACAAGAAGATCGAAGTTATGTTGAAATAATGGCATCTAAACTTTAAGTTCATGTACGAAGATAATGTAAATGGGCTGATACAACTTCTGGGATAACAAGAAGTCAAAAACCCATCAGTTTTTCCACTAGTTACACAAGGCGTCCAAGGCACCGCCTCACACCGCTTGGCGCCTAGGCACTGCTTAGGTAGTGCCTTATGTCATGGTCTCGCTTTGAGTCACTCCAAGGCGCTGCCTAGGCCCGCGTTTTAACCAAGAGTAGGATACCCAAAATATCATCTAACGCTGTAGCCTTTGGTGTTATTATATTCTACGCTCGACTGTGTACAACTTACTAAATCAACATGGAGCTTGATAGTCTCCTACCTGCCTAAATAACTAACAACTTCCCCTTGTTGTTATAGTTCTGTTTTCATTTCTATCTCCACCTTTTTCCTTTAGTCGACTTTGTAAATTGTATGATGAAACAGAGTTTTGTTTTATACTGATAATTTAGTATTGTTATAATTTGTTATGCTCTCTCATAATCTCATTAATGGTTAAAAAACTTGGATGCAGGATTTGAGCAAGCAATTCAAGAATATGTTGTGCATGTCCTCTCACTGTCATACCAAAAGGTCCCAAGATCAGTTATTGTTGAGGTATTTTGTTTTCTCTTGTTCTTGCTCTCTTAGTTCATTCTGTTTATCCCAAGTGATCGAGTTTTGTTTGCAAATTCACATTAGTACAAAACTCATGCTTGTGTCAATATGCCTTGTTCTCTTATTCACTCTAAGCTCATAGTCAATTTCGAGTATTTTCTTACCCTTATTGCTGCTCCCCGTTACTTGTTTGGCTTTTAATTTTCTAATCTACCTTTCCCTCCCCTTACAGTCTTGATATTATTATCATTAGTAGTAGTAGTATTATTGTTGTTGTTTTCTATTTTGCATTGAAGGACGCCATGCATATTTCTCAATCCTGCAGGGGCTCTCCTCTTGCAAAGCTGTATAATTTGTTATTGCTCACTTTCAGCCTATTTCTGCCGTACCAGTTTTGGCCAACTTGTTATTGGGGTTTTTGTTTTTGTTCACTTCTTTTTTCATATCTTTAAATGAAGGAAATCAGTCTTGTAACTACTCCTTGTTTATATAAATAGATAGAAGCTACTATTACGTGATTAGCCAGACTTCTAGCAAGTAGGTTTGGGTTTTGGGTCTACAAAGGACCTAAGTACCATGTATTTTATTTTTCTTCCGATAACCTTGATCTCTGACTCAGTTTTGACCAATTCTACCGAAGTTTAGGCAAAACTACACCTTTTAGGAACTTGAGAAGGCTCAAAATAAAAGGTGATAACCAAAGGGCCTATGGCCTAGCGGTATGTGAGAAGCCCATCAACCAAGAGGTTGTGGGTTCAAGCCTCGTGGGAGGCATGTACATATATGTGCAATGTACTTATATTATGTGGGGTAGTTTAGTTGTAGGATTGCCTTTCAAAAAAATAAAAATAAATAAAAGGTGATAAAACCATGAACATTGGTGGGTGTTTTCTAAAGTAAAAAAAAGAAGTGGCATCCAGAAATGGGGGGTATAGTATGAGGGTTTGAATATATGGTTTCTATGGGCTAATGATGTGGCAATCAATATGTCTAAGAATCTTGAACCGGGTCACTTGTTACCGATGATTTGTCTATTGCTTTTTGTGATTGATGGTTGTTCATCTAATAATTGGCTAGTGTGTGTAATGTCAACGTTTTTATTGTATTGCTGGAGAGTGGAGACTAATGGTAGGAGTTATGTTACAGGCTATTAATGTTGAGGGTCCATCTTTGGATAAATTTCTTGAGCATCGAGTAGCAAATGATGGTTGGATTTTGGAGAAGGGTCATGGCAAAGGCCAACTTGTTTCACTGCCTCAGAACGAGTTTAATCATCCTGAGCTGAGGAGAGGTGCTGCCGATAGCATTCCATTGGATCATATTACTCGTATTTTTCCCGTTCTTGGTTGATTGAAATCAATGATTATCTTGCATTTAATTTGATTGGAATCATCTATCTACGGAAGTTCTGCCAAATGAAATGTGGATGCTTTTGGAACCCTTTGAAAGAATTTATTGCTTTACGATGAGATGTTATTCGCCGTTGGAACTTTATTTGCAGCATAAACAAAGCCAGTTAAAACTTATTTGCAGCGTAATTGAAAGATATAGTTTTAAATTTGGCGGGCATTAAGATTCAGGTGCCCGCAAAACCACTTAGTTAGGGTGAGGATGTCATCTGGTATCAATTAGCTCCTTTTGTTTTGATCCCTTTTGAAAACAAAATCTCTAACTCAATTAAATCAATTTCCTGTGTAAATTAGATTTTAAGTGCCGGTAGAATGATCACATTAAATACAATTTTTAATTCTTAATAATAATAATATAACAAATCAAATATTATTATATTTTATTGTTGTTTTCTTGATGTAGTAATGTAAAAATCAAATTTTACATAAAATATTACGTGTAATTAGAAGTTAATCGATGGTATACTTGAAAAAAAATAGAAAACTAATTAATAAGTATTAGATATAGGATCAATAGAGTGCTTTAAATGGAGAGAAGAGAGAAGGGAGATCTATGAATCTAAGTCTTTCATTATCAAAATCAATGGTACCAGTTGTTTCATATATCTACCGGGTTGTGCTTTGACAAAAATTGGACTTTAGGAGTTAAATAATAATATCTTTTACCTACAACACCTTTATTATTTCTCCTTTTTCTTTTTAGCCCCGCCCATTTTTTTACTATCATCCTTCTTTCCTTTATCCTCTCCACCCCATGTAATATGTATAGAAAACAAAATATATAAATACAAAACATGTGGTATATATAAAATGCAACAACATATATCAAAATGCAGTTAAAAAATTTCAAAATTTTTTTTTAAAAAGAGAGCATTTTAAAAAAAATAATTAGTAAAACAAAAATTTGAAAAATAAACTTCTTGTCAATGGAATCTGACGGCGGGCGGCAGTGTCTTAGGGTTGGTAGTGGCTGGTGCCAGGAGGTGGGAGTTGGTGGTAAGGGTGGTGATGTGAATGAAGAAAAAAATGAGAGAAAATAAAATATAGTATAAGTAAATTTGAAGGGCTAAAAGTAAAAATTATGAGGTGACAAGTGGCTCTTTCTGGTTGACTCTAAAGCTGCTTACTATTCCCTCCAATTGAGGGCCGCCCTTCTGATCTTCACTCAAAGTATTATATTGCAATGTATTAATTTAATTGATACTATAACTTCTCTTAATTTCAAACTAGATGTGTTATTCGGTTAAACTATTTAGATTTCAGGTTATTCGGGTCGAGTTCTTCAGATTTTTTCGATTATATAATTTATCTTTAAATCGACCATATGAGATTCGGGTAATTATGATTCGGTTTGGATTGGGGTAACGTGTTTAACTCGACCAGAATAAAATCTTTAACTTTTGCATCTTTAACATAATTTAAACTTCACAAAATAACACAAATAACTTATACAAAATCATTTATAAAAGATGTATATATGCATTGTATATAGATGCTCGTATAAATCATAAATAACACACACACACATATATATATATATATATATATATAGAATGGGAAGGGGTGATTTAGGGGAGAAGGGCAAGCTAATCTGGGTCGTTCATTCTATCAATTTAAAAATAAACACGTAGAGCGGTATATTGGGCATTTCACAATTTTTGCCAAAAATAGAAAAAAGAACAGGATGAATATGAAGATGATTTACGAAAAAATATCGAGAAACTAGGGTCTCTAATTTCATATTATAGGATTAGGAGACATTAATGTAACATCCCAAAACTTAAAGAAAAGTTGAAAAATTTGATTTAGGCGATATTGGTAATGTCGCAGGATGTTATTAGGCGACATTGGGTTAATGTCGCAGGATTGTGTTATGCGACATTGGCAATGTCGCATATAATATCGCACAAACGAATTTGGCCGACTTAATTGAGGAGCTTGAGTGTAATTGTGGGATATTATTACACTTTTATCACCTAATTACTTCCAGAAACAGAAACCACGTTCACAAATCACGTTTTAGTGAGAGAAACAGAGAATTAGAAAGAGAAAGTGAGAAATCAATTTGGGAATCAAAAGTTTGAGCAATTGAACTGTGAATTCGAGGTAAGACTTGAATTATTATGTGTTATAAGTGTTATTAAGTGTTTTGAACGGATTGGAACGAGTTAAATTGTGTATTGCACGTTCGAATTCAAGAATTTTGAAATTGGGGTCTGATCTGTTCGTCATGGCGACATTGTGCCAATGTCGCAGGATTTTTGGTGCGACATTGATAATATCGCGGCTAATGTCGCTATTAATATCGCTAGTAATGTCGCGTTTAATTTAGCGATATTGGTAATATCGCTAGTAATATCGCGGCTAATGTCGCTATTAAAATCGCTAGTAATGTCGCGTTTAATTTAGCGATATTGGTAATATCGCTAGTAATATCGCCTTTAATGTCGCAGGTCAAATTTGTTGAGGTTTCGGGGCGCTGCCCCGAACCCCGCAAGGGCGTTGCCCCTTGACCCCACCCGCTGACCTGCCAGCGGGACCACAGCCAGGGGCCAGCCCCTTGGATCCCGTCGGTCGTATTACCCCTAAAACCCTCGCTGTTTAGTCGATTCCGAGTGGGTCATTGCGAATACTATATACATGATATATATATATATATGTGTGACTATTTATATGAGTATTAAACATTGAATTATTACAGACCAGTACTCCGCTACACGGGATCAGAGGTTTACTGAATTGCACGCACGTCGAGGTAAGTAATAGAAGGATATTAATTGAGTGAATAAGAATATCAAAATCAGCAGAAGTACTTGAGTGTACTGTGTTTTTAGCAAGAATACTTGAGTGTACCATATTGATAGCTGTGTTATGAATGTAGCCTTTATGCTGAGTGATCATAAATGGCTTAGTGATGTGGATATTAGCCTTTATGCTGAGTGGTCATAAATGGCGTAATAGTGTGAATGTGAGCCCTCTTTATGCTGAGTGGTCATAAATGGCATAATACTAATATGAATGTTAACCTTTATGCTGAGTGGTCATAAATGGGTTAATAGTGTTATTACTGGTTATTCTTATGCTGAGTGATCATAAGAGACCCAGCGACATGATTGTGAGTTCTAAATGAACAAAGTGGCGTATGTAATTACGATGGTTATAAGATTTATATCTTACATTATTGTTATAAATCTGTTACTTACTAAGCCGATGTGCTTACCTATTTCTGTTATTGCTGATAATACAGGTGGGTCGAGTAAGGGGAAGGAAGGTCTTGGGAAAGAGCCGCAGCGCGAGTAGTGATGTATTTGCTACCGTTGGTAGTAAGTGTTTACTCCCATTGAATCATGCTCAGATATTATAAAGGGGTAATTTGTCAGAGAAACTTTCCGTTTGTAAAGTTTGTAAACAATGAAACGTTTATGTTAATATATGAAAAATGTTATTCAAGTTATTAAAAAAAAAAAAAAAACAAATATATATATATATGGGTGTTACAATTAAAAATCAATTCATCTATAAGGGATTCATCATAATCATGAAAATTAAAATTTATGGGTTTTTTGATTTTGCAAAAACATGAAATTAAACTAATTTCATCATATAAAACATATATATAAGGAAATAATCGAATTATATATGTCATTCATCACGAATATTCAAAAACTTGATATTTTACGGAAAATTAATATTCATATTATAAGTAATAAGTAATGTTTTTGCATTGATGAACACTCATTATCATTTGATCGAGTATAATTAATGTTATCCCTTAATATTCATCATTATGGACATTAAGATATAACATTTATCAATGCATATTAACATTAAATATGATGAATATTTAGAATTTAAAAAAAACTACTTCATAAATTCATGAGTAATAAATCTTAATTAATAAACATTTATTAAATGTACATTATTTATGAAATTGATGAATTTTTATTGAATAATATAAAGCGTTTTTTGTATTAATATTCATTGTGAATATTACAATTTAAAAAATATAATCATTACAGTTGTAATCAATTGGATATCATATTTACCTTTCTAAAAGGTATTTTAATAGTTATTATAGAAGATAAGTGATTCTTACAAGGAGTTTTTTACTTCTTACAAGGAAAATATCACCTTCCATTATACTAAGCGGACATAATGTAGAATAACTTAAAATAATTTCATACTATTAAATTAAAATAGATATATATATATATATAAACAAATGAAAATAAAAGATATTGTTAACAGCAGTTGCTAAAAATTAATGATTGAATATGTCAAAAAATTTGAAGGGTAAAACACTTTAAAATAATAAAATTACTTCTTTGAAATCTAATCTAATTGGTCAACTAAATTAAGATAAGAGAAATAATTAAACCAAAAAAGAAAGGGAAACGGTAGCCCAAACCCTACCTCTTGACACGTCCCTTTTCTCCTACAATAAAGAAAAATAAAAAATCCCCTAAGAAAAATTAAAGAATCCGTGAGGTCTATGGCAACTTGTCTTTCAACGAAGAATTAAGGCAAGTTCTTACAGAAATCCCTATACCTTTTGAAACCATTTGAAATTTCAGGTGGTTCCTTTGATCTTCCTTTGCCCTCTGTAGATTCCGCAAGGTAATACTTATTTATCATCTTCATCTCTATATAATCATGTATGTTTATCTGCATAATAACGAAACCTTAATATTTGAAAAATCTGTAATTTTATTCCACCAGAAAATATTAATATTTACCAAGAAGAAGCAAGAGTTCTTTGCTTGCGAATAAAGGTATTTTTTTTCCCGATCTTAGCGATTGCTGTATAGAAGAAGATTTATCCATTGGAGTTTCCTTGGGGCTATCAATCCTTCTTCCTACTTATGCAAATAGTGCTTAAATGACTTATGAATTTGTTAAAAATCTGATGACTGCTATACCATTTTTATAACAAATAGGCATAGTCTTTTTAATTAAATAATCTTGTATTGGATCTGGATGAGTCTTGGAGGATGACTCAACGCTCTTTAAATTCAATTAAGAGGGCGCACTTAAATATTTTCAAAAACTATAATCGATAATCAAGTTTGAGTTTTATTTTTGAGGATAACTTGAATTTAATAAGTATTTTGTATGTGTAACTGTGTTAGAATTTAAATGTACTACACGAGCTGTACTTTGTACACATTTTACATTATTCTTGTGTCCATACGTTAATTTATTTGAGCCAGCATAGTAAGGGAGTTGATCTTGTATCTGTGATGCAGCTTGCTCTGTTACTTGTTAGATGCATGAGTCGTTATTATGAGTACATATAAACAAAAAAGTCCCCGTTCTTCACTTGCGGTTTTGGACATGGAGAAGAACAATTACTTGATTGATGACAATACTGATTCCGTGTGGGCTGTTCCAGAAGACCAAGCTACTTTCCAACAGGCCAAAAGATCCATCGGTCTTATCCATCCTTACAAAGGTTCTCATGAGTTCGAAGATTTTGTTGATGGTGATTATGACTCTGGTCAGGAGCATTGGAACTCTGTTCCGCAAGATGCTCCTATGGTGAATTTGAAAAATGTATTGAGTGGGATAATGGCAATTGTCACGGGTCGTAACAAGGAAGACACTTTTTTAGAAGTTCCTGGTTCAGACGTTGCGTTTATTGGGTCTGCGAAGAACGGAGATACTTACTTGCACCCATCTGTCTACATTCCCAGTGCCCCGCCACTACTTGAACAAAGTGGAATTAACTATAATACATATAAACAAGTGTTGGAAGCCGAGCCACCAGAGTGGCTACGGGACAGCACTACTTCAGTTTGTATGCAGTGCAATGCTTCCTTCACTGCTCTCACTCGTGGTAGACATCATTGCCGATTCTGTGGAGGGATATTTTGTAGGGCCTGCTCAAAGGGAAGATGCTTGTTACCTATTAAGTTCAGAGAGAGGAATCCACAGAGGGTGTGCGATACCTGCTATGATATGCTTGACCCATTGCAAGGTGTATTAATCAATACTATCAGCAACGCTGTACAGGTCGCGAAACACGATGTCATGGATTGGACTTGCACAAGGGGATGGTTAAATCTTCCAGTTGGTTGGTCTATGGAACATGAAATTTATAAATCTTCTAATACGTTGAGGAATTACTCTCGGGTACTTGTTTTATTACCTGATGTGAACACTCTCCTACATGATATGTATATATATACATATATTTATGTTTCAGTATCAACAAATTGTTATGATTTGGCCAGGTTGCCAGGTTGAATCCTGAAAGGTCTATTCCTGCCGCAGTTATAAAAGGAGCTAAAGGTCTTGCTATTTTAACCGTCGCTAAAGGTGGAATGCTACTTACATACAAGCTTGGTACTGGTTTGGTCATGGCACGAAGGGCAGATGGTTCATGGTCTGCACCATCTGCTATAATTTCAGCTGGTCTAGGATGGGGTCCTCAGGTATAACTACCAAGTGCCATGTTAGTATCAACAATGTTGTTGGTATTTTTCATTTCTTTTCTGGACAATTTGGTGCCTGTATAGTAGATGTGTTCTTGCAGTATGATTTTTGGGGACATAAGAGTTTCGATGTTGGGTAATGGTTAAGAATCTAGATACAAGTGGTCTATGCATTGTTGTTCCATTGTATGGTGGCTCTTGTTAACCAGATTTAGTTTTGATGTGCATGACTGCATGTGGTTTCAATAAAGAGATTATTGGCAGCTTGCTCTGTTACTTGTTAGTATCATTCCACTATAACTATTAAATCCTTAATGACACGGATCGTGTAAGATAAAATATATATTTTCAATACAATTAATATGTATTGTTGTTAATTGTTAGAATCTACATTATTAAGTTATTATGACTTAATGTTATGTATATGATATATTTATTTATTTATTTAAAAAATATATGTTATTCAAGTAGAATTTTTATTGGAATAATATAATTTGATTAGTTAATAAATTGTCGAGTGATAGAAGGATATGATTGGTTAATAGATTGATAAGTTAAGAGTTTGATTAGTGTTATCTTATATTAATTTAGAGATGTTGCTGATTTAATCAGGCTTTTATGGTGAGATAGATTATTATTATTTTGCTTTTGTAGGTCGGAGGTGAGCTTATGGACTTCATAATTGTGCTTCATGACTTTAAAGCTGTGAAAACATTCTGTAGTCGCATGCATTTTTCTCTTGGAGCTGGTTGCAGTGCTGCGGCAGGACCAATTGGTAGAGTTCTAGAAGCTGATCTTCGAGCTGGTGATAGAGGCTCGGGCATGTGTTACACATACAGTTGTAGCAAAGGTATTTAGGATTTCTTTGTTATTAATAAGCTTGTGTAATTATATGAGGAGGATTTTAGCAACTAACAGAGACATATCATGAATTAGTGAATAAGTATTCTAGTGATATGAAGTTTAGGTAATGTAACTACCTCTCACGACCCACCTCATATGTGTCCCTTTTTGTTTAAGTAAAATTTTACCAACTGAATAGGTCTTTAAATTGATATTCTTGTCCCCTCTCAAAATCCTCTTACTAAAAAACAAGATTCATATGATTAACACAGGTGGCTACATGACTTGATCCTCTACATCATAGTATTAGTGGTTAAATCCATGTTTGATTCAGTTACATTTTGTGGCAAAATTGTGGTCTCAACTGATGAAGCTTATTGCTCTCTTGATGGCTTTAGGGTGGTCTTAGAGTTGTAATAGGTCTTCATTGCATCTCTCTACTATTACTAATGTGTTTTTTGTAGAAGAGATATTTCTCATGTTGCTAGAATTCTGGTTCAGGTGCATTTGTTGGAGTGTCATTGGAAGGGAATATTGTTGCGACAAGAATGGACACTAATCTTCACTTCTATGGCGATCCATATCTTACAACTGGTGACATACTTCTTGGGACTGTGGACAGACCAAAGGCTGCTGAACCGTTATATGCTGCTCTGGAAGACCTTTACTCTAAACTTCACTGTTAGACTTCATGTCGAATCAGGCTATATCTGTTCTATATGTAGATATTACATCTGTACAAAGTTCTTGAATTCCAAAAATACTTGAAAACACTTGTTATAACTTGTGATTTTATTATTCGTAAAGGGAAAACATGCTTGCACTAAGGTGTATTCAGTGAAATTCTAGATCTACAAAATGTAGATGTAAGTTGAAAATGATCCTGCTTGGTGTTCCATTGATCAAAGAGTGATTTATTTTGAAAACCCTTCTATTCAGTCAAAAATGTACGACGGCGAGGGTTGTGGCTGCGCTTCTGTGAGGGTGTATGTTGCTAAGATGTGCCAGCATGTATTTTTTTTTTTCTCTTTCTTTTTTATGCCTTTAAAGTAACAGCTTATTCTATGAGGTGTAGGTTCTAAGAATAATTTGTCTTAGAGAAAGGATGTCAAAATCTAGCCACTCCTGTAGGTACTTAAATGTCTCTTTGCGGCAGACTGGCAACAAATATTAGATTACATAATTAAACCCAATCATCGTAAGGAAAGGATGTAGAGTCTAGCCACTCGTGTCCGGTAATAAGTTGTGATACTGTGAAATTAGAAGCTTCATAATGATCCATGAGGTGATGACCAGGCCATGTGACCCGACCATCCACCCTGGAACCAGGACCAACATTTCGGTAGTCACCATGATATAAGGTGTCCAAACCTTGATCCCCGGACCAATGGATCCACCCCATGGGGTCAATTAAGTCATCAATGTATGACTATATGAAGACGGTGCGAGAGTACGGCTTCCATGGCCTGCCAAGATAGCTTTTCATTAGGGTAGTAGTATTACGAAGATCCTCAGTAGCCAGAATGGAGTAATTCTGAAATGAAATCCCTGTTTGTTGGTCTTGAGAGTCCCTGGAGTGGGTGGAGATGACGGTGAACTGGCCAGGCATGGATATTCTGGATATGCTGATACATCCCTGAATCACCACAGCTGCATTCCCAAATACGTAATCGATGGTTTCATAAGTGTCACATTCTCTGTAAAATTGCCTGAAGGAGTGGACATACAAGGTGTCTTGATAACCACTTATAGCACATCTGTAGACTGCTGCAAAGTCTGCATTGATACGGAGGGCGACAGCCTAGTGTTTTTCTGCTCCTGCTGTGTTATGGAACCCGATCTCACGTGCCAAAAATCCTTCTCCTGACACAGCTGATATTATTTAACTAATTAGTCCATCATTCAATAATAGTAATTAGCTAGCTAGTTAAAGTAATCAATAGCTCATTTCAATCCTGAAAACATTGATGCCTATGGAACCAATTTATGTTTGTGTGTGTGCGAGCGTGTGCGAGTGTTACCAAAAGTGGCAGATCTGAAAGTAGTCCACCCATCAACCACACTTCTATTACCAGTGAAAGTAGTGATATCACCTCCTTCTCCAAGAAGAACAATGTTGGGTTTGTAACTTGGAATCTCTACGTTTTCTCTATACAACTCCTGTTTAATGTACATGATGACCCGGTGAAGACTATTGTTTGGGAAAACTTAATGGCATCCGTGATGATGGTGAAGTTACCACTCCCATCCATGACCATGGTTAATGTGTTGTAGTTGTCATTATAGTCATCATCATAATCATCTTTCCTGGATATGCTAGTGTGGAGGGTTATCTTTGAGACAGGTGAAAGAGAATTGATAACGTGCTTGTAAGAAGCGGTTATGGTGTCTCCTAGGAGTGGTTTTGGAGGACCGGATGCAGGCTCTAGGCCTCTGAAAACCGGTTATTTTTAGACCGAAAAACCTTTAAAGCCCGGTTCGACCGATTGAACTGACCGGTCAAACCGGTTTTCAAAACATTGCTCTTACCACACCCACAAATAAGTTTATTGAAAATTTGGGCATACAACCATTATAAATTAAACATTAAAACACCATTAAAAAAACATCATAAATTGGGTTGGTTATTCCCTAGCCGATGATGGACAATCAAACGGCCACGGGGTCACTGTCAATTTTATCGCTACCGGCTACCATAAAAAAACGAACACTAAGATATTACTCTGATTCAAAAAATCCGATTTTGTAGGATTATTTCGGTGTTTCACAAACCCGATATAAAGTAAATAAAACAAAACAAAACAAAACCCACAAATACAAATACAATTGAAAACCAAAAACCAATTACATCGAAAAGCCACACGAAAACCCAGATATCTATTCCATCGAGAACCCATGCCTAAGGGCAATGCCAATGGTTCGTCGGTATCGCCGTCGGTGTGGACCGACGAAACCGACGCCATTGGCACCGGGTCATCGGTTTGATTTTAGTTGGATTTACGACGATTGTTCGTTCGTTTTTTTTTTCTTTAAATGCAAACGGATTTTTTCTTCAAAATTCAAAATTTGATTTTTCAAAATTTGGGCCAAACGGCCAAATTCAAAAACCAACAAAAATTCAATTTTTTATATTATTTATTTATTTTACCTATTAATTCATACACAATTATTCTTATATATATGCATACACTTCAAACAACTATAATTCACACCAAAAACAACTACTACACTCATACAATTACACACTCATTTTATACACAAAACCTAGACAACACCTCACCCATTTCATATACAAAAACTCCATACTACCACACCTATTTTATACACAAAATGTCTAACAATCGAAATAAAAGAACATCTTCATCAAATATATCCCAAGATATGTGGAACAATTTGATAAACACTGAAATCCCAAACGCAAATTCACCATCCGGTCCTTCGCCCGCTCAATCAAACTTTCCAACACCGTCTCAAGCGTCTCCACAATTCAGGTTTGCACAATACGCACCCATTACAACCCTTACTCTCAACAAGGTAGGTACCAAACACAACAATACCAACAAACCTCCTCACACCCACAAAATCCATATTTCGTGAACCCACACCAACAAACAAATTTCGTCGTTCCCAACACCCAAGTCGAAGAAAGTGAAGCCGAATTCGAAGTTGAAACCCAACAAGACATAAAACAAAAAAGAAAACAACTTTGGTGGACCGACGAGGATGCACAATTTTAGCCGAACGGTGGGTACATTGTTCCGAAAATGGCATACAAAGAAACTCGCAAACCGACGCGAGTTTTTGGAAAAAATACAAAAAGACTTTAATTCCTTAGTCGCCGAAAAACATAATCTTAATCAATTTACGAGCAAATGGAACAAACTTGCACACAACGTGAAAAGGTTCAAAGCAATCTACAAAAACTATTCCGAGCTTCATCCTCAAACCGGTGCGCAACATAAAGACGTGTTAGAAGCCACCTAAAAGCACTTCAAGCAACAAAACAATAAACGTAAATTCATTTACAAGCGATGTTGGAATGTACTAAAACATTACCCAAAATTTTTTATGGAGCCGGAGGTAATGAGCAACAAACGTACATTTGAAGCCAACTCGGAACCCGTCAATCTAGAAGTGGGTGACTCTTAAGCGGTCAATGCAAGTCTTGCAGCTAACATGCAAAGGTTGTTTCAAGACAACCCACTACGTCGTCCAACCGGTCGCAAGTCTCAAAAAAGTTCGGGTTCATCGGATGCATCTACTTCATCAAGAAATTTAAAAGACGGAAAGATTGAAGCCCTTGAGGAAGTTAAAAAAACCGCTCGCCTCCAACAAACCGTAATAAAAACGATTACAGAAAATTTGACGAAAAAATTAGCTCTCAAAGCGTTGAATTTTATTTGTCAAAAAATACCAAAACGTGGTTAAAAAAATGAACTAAAAATGATAAAAGTCGCTTGGAAAAATGTAATAAGCACGCATGTTTCAATGTTTCCGACAAAAGATGACGATTCGGACGAATACGAAGCCGATGTTGAAGACGAAGAATCGAGTTCCAATTAGATTACTTTTTAATTATTTAGTGTGTTTTTTATTATTGTAATGCTTTTCTTTTTTAGGAAATGTAATGTATTTTTTTAGGAAATTTAATGTTTTTAATTTAATGAAATGTGTTTTATTGTAATTACTGTGTTTTAAATATTTAAATTAAATAGTGAAAAAAATTGACCGTGACCATTGCCACGGGTCAGTTAGTTGTTAGTCAGTTTCAGTCAATTTTGAGAAAAGCTGATGTGACGCTGAGTTGACAGAAAGTGAACAGTTTATTTGAGTCACAAATGGGAGTGGCCTAAGAGAACACCATCGCCGTCAGTCAACTAACGAATCAACAGTTCTGAAGACTTTTAAGTAATTATAGAAACAAAAGCCACGTTTTATAAAATTCGAGAAATAAAATACATATGTATATAAACGTAATAGTAGTGCTAGCTCCGTAAGTTTCTAAATATTGGTATTGAATGAGGTTTTTTTGACTCGTACGTTGCGGCGGTATCTAGAAAAACTATATTTTTAATAAAAGTGTTCGTCATTAGACCTTTAGAGCTTTAAATGCTAAGATGAATGAATGTCACGTAACTGTAATTTGTAGAGCTTATTAACAAACTATCATAAACATTTGCAATTCTAAAGGGAAAACAACCTTATTCACCATCTGTATTTGGGCATTTTCTAATGATCATTGGGTTATCTTTGTCTAACTATTAAATTGTAGATGTATTTGGAAAATATTACAAAACATAAAATCCCAATCTACGGATTACAGATTCAATCCAATCATCTAGGCACCTTTATGTGTCTTCCATAAATTCCTTTCGTGGCCCACACTTGAACCCGATTAACAAAATTTGCATATTTAGAGTTAAGAATCGTCTAATAATAGAGCCTTTCACGGAACCAATTTGCAGCCTGATTGATCAATCATTTAACAAATTGTATTGACAAGGATTTTAATGGTTATATACAACATTAATTTACTCAAAGGAAAACTTAATAATAGAAGAAATATCTATTCTTAAGATGATATACTGCATACTAAACATGTCCGCATACTCAAAGTGATGGTATCAAATCATACATATCATCCTAAAAAAAATGAAATAGATCCACATCCAAGTGCAAACACCTAGACAATATTAGTAAAAATGAACTCAAGTCCGAAGTCAAATGAAATACAATAAACTAAAGCTAAAGATAAAGAAGAAGAGTAACTAGCTCCTCTTTTTTTCAAATATACAACCATCCTAAGCATCACGTACCGGCCAAATCCAAAACAAATAGTTGCAAAGTACCAAAATTATAAATATGAAATTACCTTTGATAATATACAGTTATTTTATTTTGCCATGAACAACCTTGTTTGGCATAGTGGATAGACGGGTTAAAACAGGTAAGACGATTTTAAGGAAATAGAGTAACCTATTAGTGCTGGTTGAAGAGGTCAGGTTAGGTTGTCCGTCCCGCAAAAACCCTCTTTTACCCTTTTAAGAAGCATAAATGCATTGATTATATAAGAAACTGTTGTCGAGAGCTTGATTTACGGGGTTGATTTATTCAATACTTTCCATAGTTTGTTGTATATCTCCTTCCAAAGTTATAGGCTCGTTATTTTGTTTTCGAGATAGTTTCCATATTTTCTGTTGTAGCCTCTGTATATATATCCTTCACATTGGGAGAATGAAATATAGAAGAAAATTACCCCATTAAAGTCTCTGATTAACACAAACTATATTATCAGTTTATCACAACTAAAACAATATAACTATCTACCATAGTAAGATTTAGATTGGATTGTTTTTACTTGAGCATACTTCGTATTCGATATGATAAAAGATACACATGCTAAAATGCCAAAATCTGAAAACACTGTCGAAAATTAACAAAATGACTGCAAAATAAACCAACAAATACCTGATGAACTTACACAATTATAAACAACAATTTTCAAGTTATTGCCTTTTTTTTTTATAGATATATTTCATTGTAAAATCGACAATAGATATATAATAGATGCACAATACTAATCCATCAAACCTTTATTAAACAACGGTCATACGATTACTAAAAAAGCAGATAACAACTCAATCATAATCATACCTTAGTGAAATGCAAAATCAAGATGATAAGAGCCATCAATCGACTATGAGCTTCCTTCTTAATGACCAAAACAATCTCAATACTAATAATCGGGGAGCAACAAACTGCATAAATTGAAAAGGGTGAAGTTAAAAAAAGAGTAAATGAGTTGAATTATGGTTTTTCGAAATTACCATGAGATGAAAGAAAAGAGCCGATGGTTGGTTGTATCATTGTGAAGATCTTGATGAAGTATTATTTACAAAATAGTTAGAGAAATGGGGTGTAGCGTGTTGTAGGGAAAGAAACAGAGTGGGATGGGGAAGAATAACGGAGGAAATGATATTGTTGGGAGAGAGTGGAAAGCAAGTCATGAGAGTCTTTACCCAAATTCTCACGTAAAGGGATAAATACCCCTTAACTCTCTAGCATTGGAAGCCATACTTATATGTCCGTATATGTAGATTGCATGATCACCAATTTTACATATCTATTTTCATATTTAGTTATTTAATATTTTAATATCCTATTTAATTTCCTATTCATGTACTGTAGTTTTAATAGTAGCCATTTACCTATTGGTAAATGTTAAGAAGAGGAATTACTGCCTTTTCTATAGAAGTCAATAATCTATTTAACTAATTCAATCTATACACGATTTTCATGATATTCAATATATTTTCTTAGGTAATTAATATAAACATCTTAGTATCTTACGCGTATATTAAAAAATTGCCTATCATATTAACAAACATTTAGTTTGTATTAAAATACACCTATAAACATCTTGATATTCGATAACACTTTGATCCATATTTTATTTATACCCTTTTATATCACTTTACATTTTAAATTACAATTATATCTAATCTATTAAATATATCTATATTAATAAATCTTCAACTCTTAGTACATATTAAAAATTATTAGAGTAGTGCCCGAGCAAAGCAACATGTGATATCTTTATTATGATGTTGGTAGTTTCATTTTCTTTATTAATATTTATTTGCATCGAAGGATTTGTAACTCAAAATATAACAATCAATTAAGTTTAAAAATAATTGAATATATACGACAACACAATATTAAATGATTAAAGATGAACACCGACTCTAATCTAATACATCATCATATACATAGTAATTGTGGGACTAAAATTATTTAGGGCTTTACAATTCAAATTAAAAATGATAGAATTGTAAGATTGATATAAAGTATATATAAATTTGAAATGATATTTTTATTAAGTTATCTTTATATATAATTAAAAGAGGATATCATGGAAAAATCATAGCCCTTCATTGTTTTCCACCCTTTACGATCTAACGATCTTAATTTCCTTTGTATAATAATACATTTGACCCCTTAAATATTTGATATATTTATTTTAACTAAAAAATTAGACTAAATATTTTATTCATTTATAAAAATTAAAGAGTCTATTAATTATATAAGAAAATTGGCACAATATTTTATTCATAAATATTTTTTCGTATAATTACACGTTCCCACCTTAAATATATGATGTATTTGTTTAAATTAAAAAAAGTCGGTCACAATAAAAAAAAATTCACTAAATATTTTATTAATTTATAAAAGTTAAATTTGTCGTGCCTTATCGCGGGTCTATAAACTATATAAAAAATCGACCAAATAAAAATTAAATTCGATCCGCGTTATCACGGGTTTATAACCTAGTTTGAATTAATAATCAAATAATTTGAATTAATTAGTTTCTATAAATAGTCTTTAATTGGATAATTTAAACAAATAAATACTCTTAAATTGAAAAATTAAGTCAAATATATAAAATGTATTCAAGTACTAGTAGATAGCTAAGAGCACGGGGAGTGGGAAGGAACGCGTGCGTTCTCCCACGGGAACTCGTTCCCCCACTCCCCGACAGTGTTCTCGAGTCAACGTCCCCCTCCAGATGTTGTGTTCCCTTTTTTTTTTCTTTTTCTTTTTCTCATTTTTCTACTTGTTTCTTCTTCTTCTTTTTTTCTTCTTTTTTTTTTTTTTTTATCTAGTGAATTAGGTTTTAACATTTTAGGCTTAATTTTGTTTATATGGGCTTACATTTTATGTGACTTAGTTTTTAAATGGACTTGGGATTTTGGCTCATTTTTTAAAATTGGTTCATTTTTTAGGTTGGCTTTTTTTTTATCATTTTTTAAAATTATTATAATTGGGTTAAACCCATTTATATTAAAATTGACTAAATTAAATTTATTTTTTTAATTTATTTAATTTATTTTGTTACTTAATTCTATTATTTGAATTTTATTACAAATAAAAAAATCAAAAATAAATTTCAGAACACTGTTTCATTCCTCCCATTTTCAGCAACAGAAAACACTCTTACTCAACACTATTACCTGTTACCGAACACCGTAACAAATAGGTCACGACTCCTTATTCTGCCTACACCTAACTAATTATAGCCTATAACTTAACTTACTTCCTGCTAGTACCCTGAGGGTATGGTCATGTGTCAACAAAAGGCAACATGGAATCAAGAAATTCCCCCAAATAAAAGTTAACACAGAAATAGAAATAGTTATTTTTAGGGTCATTCCACCCGCTCACCCACTCCCGCCCGGCGTTTGTTTGTTCAATCGATCGTTCATAATGTATCGATCGGCAGCGAGACGGTTGCTTATTCACTATTCATCAAATTCGTCTTTGTATGCTAAACCTAACCGTGTTCTTCGATTCGCAACGACTCCTTTTGGTTTTGGTTTTCGTGATCGTTTTCTATCAACCGAAGCACCACCTCCTTTCCCTAATCAAAACACCCCCAATGATTTTGGTTTCGAATCATCTTCATTCACCCTAGGAGATGCTTCATCATCTTCTTCTTCTTCTGACATTGTTTACGCCTCATCATCATCATCATCATCCTCATCTACACCTAGACCTAATATTAATAATAATTACCAAGACGAGCAAGCTCGAGTTCTCGCTGCATCTCTTATGCACGTGGTACTACCTTTACTTTCTGTCATTATCTTCTTTTCAGTTGTCTCTGTTTGCTAATTGAAATCAATGTCTCGCTTGTTAGGTTTTACTGTTGAATTTGCAGTATTATATTATTAATTGCACTAGTAGTTTGCTACTTTATTAACTACTTTAATGGGATTGGAATTGGAATAGTGTTCTATTACTACTTGGTGGCTACTTATCTACTATTGTAGTTATGGAAGAAGAGAAAGTTTTACCTCAATCAAACTTTTTAAATAGTAATAGCAATACCTTCTGTTGGGTTATGATTCAGTTTCCTACATTAGCGAGCTTCGGAGATCAAGTAATTTGGGTAACAAGTTGCTTGGAGGACAAGTTGAGAGTTACCTAAAATATAGGGGTTGCTTGGAGATTTAGGTGAGGAGGTTGAGAGAAAAAGAGAAAGCCTATTAGAGTCGTCTGCCTCTGTCCCGTGTGGTGGTCTCGGTGATTCAATAATGATGGGGATGGATTCCGTTATTGTAATATACCGTTGAGAGTTGTGTGAGGATATTCAAGAGTGTCAAGAGTGTAGCGTCTCCAACTTGTAATATCTTTCATATAGCTGATGTTAAGTGGCCTACACGAGTCCCGTGGTTTTTACTCTCCCTTAAGAAGTTTTCCACGCAAGATTTTGTGTGTTATGCTTTTTCTGTTTCATGCATTTAATATTGACTTATACATGGTTGTGTGATTTGTTGTGATGGTGATCGATCCCAACAACCGGTATCAGAGGGCGGTTTGTGGAGAAGAATCACATAACCAGGAGGAAGCCAATATAGAAAACAGACTGTGGGTAAATTATTATTGCAAGTTCGTTAACTGTTGGGTTGTCGAAGTTGTTGTAGAATATTCGTGGGGGTTTTGCGCAGCTTTGGGAAAATTATTATTGCAAGTTCGTTCATTGTTAGATCATTGTATTTTTTGGGCAGCAGGTTCAAGACACATAGGTTAGCTTTTATAGAAAATTCAGTACTGATCGGATAGTTCAATTGGGAGATGTGGTTTTTCGAAGTTGTTGTTTTAGAGATGTTTTCTGCGCAAGCTTTCGTTTTAGATGAGAATTATTTGGTTCAATGGAGCTAAATCAGTGATATGGATGTTTGCGGTTCAACAATGATGATGGCTCAGTGGGGTAAGTTGATCAAGGGAGTTCCTTGTGTCCAAAGTCTTCTTGACATTGAATATGGTTAAGTGTCCCGGTAGAGAGAACGGCGGTACAAGATGATTCGATCAACGCATTATTGTTGCATTATTGTTGAAGAGATTATCCACATCATACGTAAGCTGATTTAATGATGTGGATGATGTGAGATTCAAAGATGACGAGACTCGGTGGAGTATGTTGATTGCAGAGGTTCCTTGTGTCTGAAGTCTTCTTAACAATGAGATGGTGAGACGGCATGTTCTTGTAGAGACAAAGCGGCGGTACAAGATGAAGATCATGCATTTACACTCGTTATTGTTGAAGATTTGATCTACCTCATAGCGGGGATTTAGGGAATATGAATCAAGGGAGGATTTGTTGGGGTATGATTCAATTTCCTAAATTAGCGAGATTTGGAGATCAAGTAATTTGGGTAATAAGTTGCTTGGATGACAATTTAAGAGTTGCCTATAAATATAGGAGTAGTTTAGAGATTTAGGTGAGGTGGTTCCGAGAAAAAAAGAGCGTATGAGAGCGTATAAATGTAGGAGTGGTTTAGAAATTTGTGTGTTATGCTTTTTTTAGTTTCGTGCATTTATTATTGACTTATACATGGTTGTGTGATTTGTTGTGGTGGTGATCGATCCCAACAAGTGGTATTAGAGCGGGGTCGATTCCAACAACACCTTCATTCATATGCGATCCTGTCCAATCATATGTGCAATCATGTCATTTGTTTTTCTCCATTCATTTTCGTTTGTATGGAGTGTGAACAAACATAATTATGCATGTGTAGTGGAGTTGGGATTCTTAGTTTTTTTTTTTTTTTTTTTTTTTTTTTTTTTTGCAGATTAGGTTGGGATGGACTGAAGCAGCCATGATTGCAGGTGCTAGGGATGTTGGTATTTCCCCTTCCATTGTTGGAGCTATTCCACGTAAAGAAGCTGCCTTAGTGGAGGTGCATCTACTACTTGATACTACTGCTTTCACCTCTCTTTACCATTATATGTAATATTTATATATAAATATATATGGTATCATTTTATAATGAAATGACGTCGACTGCAGTTTTATATACAATCTACATGAAGATCATCTAACTACTATTTCTTCTTTGTGTATTGTGTCTCTAATTGTTTACTTGTGTACATGACTCTACACTAAGCTCTATATGCATGTTCATGTACGTTACTTTCTTTCTTTCTTCCTTCTGGTGAGGGGTAGCTTACCTGTTGTTTTGTACAGAGCTTGATATAGTAACTTTAGGAAACTTCTGTTGATGTTCTAAAATCGAATTGATGATTAAATTAGAGAAGAATTTTGGTCGTGGAGCTCTCCATGACTCAAATTGTTCATATGCTTCTGGAACAGTTCTGCATGTAATACGTGATGATTGTTTTGTGTTAAGCTAGTTTTATCCATGATAACATTGTGGTGAGAAATTTTTCAACTAGCTACTGAGTTTGATGGTGGGTCTCACAGATTTAATCCCTCTAACATTCTATTGCCCTTACTCTTGTTACAGTATTTTATGGACGAGTGTTTGCAAAGACTTGTTGATATAATCAACTCTGGTGAGTTACAGTTACAAGATCTGGTACCAAGTGAGCGCATTGCAAAGCTTGTTAAAGCTCGCTTACTATTGCAAGCTCCATACATATCAAAGTGGCCTCAAGCTCTTAGCATTCAGGTAATTTATTAGCAAGTTTTGCTCTCCAGATAGATTTTTATATAACCCTAAAATAAAGTAAATAATCCTAATAATGACCATAGGCGCAACCTTCAAATTTCCCAACAAGCTTCAAACAACGAGCAATGCTGGTTGATGAGTTCTGGCATGCTTCAAGTGAGGAAGGAAGTGGTGTGGATTGGTACCTAAAGCGCACTGTTCTTGGTGGGATATACTCAACAACTGAATTATACATGCTAACCGATAATTCTACAGGTCTAATTTTTCTCACTATCATCTCTGCTTCTTGATATGTCTTTAGTTGTCTCGGAAGTTGGCAACTTGAAGACTTTATGAAACTTTTATTTTTTTTGGTAGAAGTTTTTGAACATTTATTGTATGGTCATAAATCATAATGTCCTTGTTGGGAAAACATCAGATGATAACAATAAAATAAAACCATCTCAACCCCCTGCAACATCTGGGCGGAAGTCTTGGGCTTGGTTATAATCTTTGTATTTTGTTGCATAATGCAAAATGATCTGGATTCTTGATTGTGCGGAATTTATATTTTTTATTTGCCTACCATTGGCTACAAGTTAAATGATGTTCTAAAAATCATGTAATTAATGGGTAATTCTAGGGATCTTGATCTGTAATATAAAACCCCTCTAAATGGGAGACATTAAACTATCTCACCACTGTTTCTATGTTGAGCGGTGATTAACCCTCCTTTATCCTTGGATAGGTGATTTGTCCGGTTATGAAACCGTATCTTTTTGTTGCTTTTTCTTTTTCTTGTTTTTTTATAGTTTTGAAAAGTCGACAACTTGAAACAAGTGGACTTGGGGTTCTGTAGGGCTAAGCATATGTGGGTGTTAATTCTTTCACATCGTACTTGTGATTGATGATGGTGTTGGGTTTTTTTTTTCTTTCAGATTTTCACGATACATGGATATTCTTAAATGACCGTGTCAGAGATGCTTTTGATTTAAAGAAGACATTTCAAGAGGTTATTTGGAGGTTTATATGAGAACGTGATGCTGTACGTTTGCACTCTTGAATTTTAACGTATTTTGTGGTTGATCTTTCAGGTGAAATATTTTGCAGAAGCTGTCGGTGCAGGGGTGGGAGGTTCATTGCAAAGATTTACGAAGAAAGGCTGTTAGGCTCGAATTTGGAGTTTGCAGATTGACAGTTTTTGCCAGCATCATTTTTCGTTATACTCAGGCTTAATAGTTTTGTTACGCATCTGCTCATTTCTCTCAGCATCATGGTGTTTTTTTAATCAAGAAAGTAAAAAAAAAATGGCTTCTTAAAATGTAGCAAGTACAACCAATACTTTGATTGCTTATCTTTTCTGTGACCTGACGAAATTAAGTCTCTTTAATATTTTTTTGTCATGATGTTCAGCTGTGAGTGTGATCTATATCGCTTGAAAAGTATCAATAACTTAGACAACGGAGATAAGATTTTTTATTCATATATTGTACTCCGTATATTATTATCTGTCGATCATACCCCATATATCAAACAACTGTTTCAGTATGGCAAAATGTCATGATATCAATAGATGACTGAAGTACAAAAAGGGGAGTTGATTTATTTATTTTTGTTGTCTCATCTCATTCATTAAGTTTTGGTGATTGATATGCACTATTTCTCTTCTGTTTACATGACACTTATTACCAACAACTCAACCGTTGTGGGATTCTTTCTATTAGGAAGAGAAGATCATTTGGGTTATGGATTGTGAGTGATAGTCATATCATATAATTGATGATTCCGAATCATATTTATTATAACCTTACTCGTGCAAACATTAACAAATTCCTTCTCTACTTTGCGAGAAATATTTTCAAGGATAAAAATTCCTTACGGGAAAGACATCATCAATATATGTTACAAAAATAAAAAACCAACCACCGTTGGTGCAAGTAACATTTCTTCATGATGGGATATCCTTGTATGCCTTTTTTTTCTTCATCTTTTAAACCAAACTTGATCAATTTGTACATGCAAATCAAGATTGCCAATCAAATCTCTAGAACAATATCTGCACCCACAACATTGTATAGGAAATCAATTAGTCTTGCTCCATCCCTTTGGAATTTTAGGAATTAGAAGTAGGACAAGCTTACATTCAGAATCTGTCTTAACCCACGTGCTTCCGTCGTTATCATCAGCGGACTCATCATCACTCATGGTTACGTCTTTCGTCACCAAGTACTTTTTTGGCATTGCCTTGGATGTATAAGCTTGTGGATGTATCTTCTTATTAAGTATAGCCCTTAATACCTATAAGCAAATGCATGTTAATTTTGACAATAACTTGAGATCTTGTAAAGAACATATTTATGGTGCAATTTAAGAAAGAGCGTTGATGTATACCTTTTCCATTCTTGACTTGTCAAAGTGTGGTTCGGGTAAGGAATCTCTTACAAGGTTAAACCTATTTCTGGAGTTAAAGATTTTTTTAAGAAGAAAAGCCAGGGACTTCTTTCGGATGACATTGTTTCTTTGATCCACTAAAATGTCCTTCCCTCTAGAGAACATACCAGAGAGGCTACGTTGCAGACGCAGATCTCTATTTAATAGGAGCTCTTCACAAACTGGCTCTGATGGAACTTCCTGTGTCTCTGATTCTTCCGTGTCCAAGAAAGATATTAATTCTTTTTGGAGTTCACCAACTTCTTCTTCAGACGTTGGAGTCTGTGGAAGGCTTTGACATGGACTTTCTGGATCTCCCTTCATATTACTCATTCCAAATGTTCCAATCGCGAGTAGTGATTGAGGCCAATCACTAAATTCTTCTTTTGAAGTACCTTGGCCCATATGATCTATCAAAATTTAATATGAACAGAACTTTTTAATCCATTTACTGGCCTAACTGAGATTATAGCATTGAAATGCAATTCTGAATTATCTTAGTTTGACAATGCAGCCTACATGAATGAAAAATGTTGCAAGGAATTATTATGTCCAACATTTCATGACAAGCTAGAAACAAGTCCATATTCTTTTTAGCATATATACAGGAACCAATTTCAGCTGTGTTTTTGTGTGTGATGTCATAGCAATAGATGACGTAAACAAATGAATATTCGTTTATCAGTAGAAGAGGTATATGTCAGTTCCACTTTCTATTAGGAATTCTGATTACTTTCACTCAAGGGAGTGGTCCTATTCCACTCATGGTCCACCACAAATTGGCCCATTAAATTATAGGTCATTTTGGTCCCGTATTTTTATGTTCCGTATATGCAGCAGAGCATACAAGAAACTACATGGAATGCCTTGCATGACAAAAGATATACATATGCTTATCTCTAGTTTCATCTTGTTATTTATGTATTTTTATGAAATATCAAAGTATATACATTCACCAATACTACGAGTTACATGATAAAGCAGTAGATGGGCAGGCGAACGATCATTTCAGATTCTACATAGACTTTGTCAGGTACTACTTATCTCCACCACTGTATTTTGACAAGATTTACTCTATCAACTAAAAAGAGAAAAATGCTTACTGTTAGCCGCTGATGTATTAGGCTTTTTTGTCACTTGCCTTCCATTTAGCTTGCTTTGCATCCAACTGAATATCTAAAATCAAGCACATAAAACTTTTACTTCGACTACTTAGATAAGCATATAAAGACATAGCTGAAAGGTTAACTCCTTTTACCTTCATATTTAACAAACTCTATCAGGCTAGAGGTTGAAGAAGAAAAGATTACAGGGAGGATCCAATTGAACCACCACAACTGGAGCATCAGGTTTGAGGGTGTTATATATTGAGGGGGAGGAGTTCCACTTTGCTCCAAGCTGGTAGCTTCCACAGGTTCAAGTTCCCATACATTGCCTTTTAGTTTGCCGCCTTTTTTCTTTTCTTAATTTATCATCTCACTTTACTTACACCGGCATTTTAAACTACTCCTTTAGTATGGTTCTGGTCACACATATAGCATACAGTATCTTCGTGGGTCAATATATGTGTAACACAAGAATGTGCCCAAGTGTAATTATTTAGGCATGCACAAATAAATGGCCAACATGATCTATTTCTTTATTTAACTTTTGTCTATCCCGTAAGATTCAGTGGAGGCTTTGGTTTTGCAATAAAAAAAAGATAGGATGTTGATCATCATAACCGAAACACACATTATACGTATATATATTGACAAATATGGTATTGCAGTGCAATTGACATGCTGCACAATGAACCGAGTTATGTGCACCTACTAAACCTACATTGACATGGAGTACGGACCATATGTCAAATATAGCAGCCTTTGTTTTGAAGTATATGTTATATTGTTATTTAATAACTACATTAGACATTTAGCATCGGGCAGAAGAAGGGAATGGGCGCACAACATGGTATCAATTGCCTGGCTATACCAGAGATAGGGAACTAGAATTCAAATTTCCTTTACTCACCGAACCATATATCCATATCGTTTGAGAGAGGCCTGACTAGACATTAGACTGACCCCTCTGTCAGCCACTGCTAACTTTTTTATAATAAAACAGCTGCAAATATTAAGAACCCCACAATTACTAAAAAGACTTAACAAAAAAATGAATCTGTAATGGAAATTTAGTTGCACCGACCTACGTTATCAACTGTATGTTGATGCCTCAAAATACAATATATATCAAATAACATGACCTATAATCTCTCATACATTACCACAAGACAAGGAATCCCAACTAAGAGGCACGTGAAGTTGTCCACTCATGATATGCATAGCTAGGTTCATCATCTTGGACATTAATTCCTATTTAGTACTTTATTTTTCACCACCCAGGCCAACTCAATATATAATCACTTGCTCATGATGTAACTTGGTTCATCTTAACACTGGCTTTTGCGTCGTGTCCACCAGACAACATTGTGATTGATGTTCATCGTACAATGTCAGACCAACACCTGTACGTATCATTAAAATATCGATATTATTCTATAACACGTACATTCCCAAAATCATCAACCCCACTAATATAATCCTCTCTCCTACAATAAATATTAAAGAAAATACAAGTCGTATGGATTTAAATACGAATACACAGCTTTTACGGTTTCCAATCAAATGTAGATTATCTATGTCTCCGTCCCAATCCCCCATAAAAGCAGTGCACCTAGCTATCACCCATCTCAAGTAATCAAGTGTAATAATGCTAATTTAGTTGATTAATCTATATATTGATGTAAGAAAGGCCCAGCCCCTAATCACATGAATTACCTAAACTAATTACCCAATCATAGTCTGGCATATATATGTTAGTTGAAGCATAAATTAATTCTTTTTAGCATCCTGACCTGGGTTTATGTTGAAACATTCCATTCATCTGGAACCTGCCAGTGGTCCATCAACTAATATATATTTCTCTTTCTAGAGTTAAAGTGCAATCCAGTTCTTACAAAGGAGTCAACATTAGAACTCGAGTGATGTTTTATTAAAAATTATAAAAATAAGCAGGAAGCACGCTACTGAGACATTTTGTCAAACAGTTAACGTGCATGACCAATTGTCACCATAACTTATGTTCCCTTTGGTCATAAATTAACTCGATCTTATTATGAAAGTAGGAATCTAGCTTAAACCCAATGTAAGAAAGAAAGATGCAATAATAATGATGATAATAATAATAATAATAATAATAATAATAATAATAATAATAATAATAATAATAATAATAATAAAGTGAAAGGCAGAGTTAAGTCGATTGATGCAAATGCCAAGGATTTCTTCCTCGAGATTTAGAACAAATTAGCAATGGCTTTGGAAATGGAAATACATGTCTCAATCTGAAACTTTAACTGAGTCAAATATTAAACGCAAACCATAAAAGAAAACACCAAAATAGCTGTACAAGTAGTATAAAAATACTCATACACAGCCGGCTGCAAGTTGCATAATCAATTAAGTACGTCGCTTTCCCAAAGAGGAAAGTCAATTGAACCATCTTAGAGCATCAACGATGGATGGAGACTTTTTTAAGATGTCAAATCACACTTCACTTCTATAAAATATATAAAGTTTTACGCTCGTGCAAAATTGTTATTTTCTAAATTAACAAAGAGATATAACTCAGTCATTGAACAATAACTCAATTTTAATAAATTTTTTGACAAATTAAGTTATTAACTTCAATAATATTGAGCTTTTCAAAAGTTTCTTGTAAAAAGAATATTAAAAAAATCTGTTGTTTGAAATGTTCTTATAGAACCCCTAAATGCCCCATTCATTTAATAATTAATAGTAGTATAATTATGATTGGTCAACACAATTTAATTTTTGTATAGTTGACTACAAATATATTATCCTCTTTGTTTAATATGAATAAATTAATTAATAATAATATGATTTTGTAAAACATAGCCCTAATAGCTATGATTCATGAGTGATTGTTAAAGTTTGCTATTTAACCCTAAGTAGTTGACTGTTTCATGTCAGTTGATAGTATTTATAGACGATTTATTTATGGAAGTTGGTGATTTTCATGTATAGGTTGAACTATTAAAGATAGCCCTTAGAGCTATAGAGCTATGTTAACAAAAAATTCTTAATAATGATATAATTATGCTACCACCACATGCACGAAGGTGTTAAGGACTAGTGCACTACTAAACTTTCCGTTTCCTTTATCCATATATGAGAGAGAGAAAATTGCTAACACATGATCCACGGTACACGATAATATGTACCTGAACTAATTAACCTTTTTTAACCATATAGTATATCACAATAGTTAAAACCTTTTTGTAAAAGGTCTCTCCATTCCAATTTTTAGGCTCATTTAGCCCACAGCTATTTACAGTGAGAAGAGGTAACGATGGTGATTTTCCATCAGAACAATGGCAATTGAATTAGATCTCTATGGAACCCAAGCCTCTAGTACAAGTAACATAAAAAAGGCATTGACAGTCAGGTTGGTTTTAAAGTTATCACATTTTTGTAGATTACAATGTCAACACTGGGGCATTCGTTCTATTCAGGATACTTGATTGATATATCAATAATGAATGTTTACATATATGTATGTTACGTTATATAGCAGTCAGTCTGAGTTGCAGCACAACTCACAGCAGACAAAAGGCCAAGGCACCAGAAAACTGTATGACAAGAATTGCACAGTGGTCGTTCATCTTTGAAAAGGCTTGAATGCAGCACACACAACAGCACTTGCAACATACATTTACACAACAGTTGCCAGCTGCTCTCACTAACATTTCTTCTTGGTCTGGTAATTTTTGTTCCTAACCCGAGGAGTGTTCTCAATTGTTGCAATAAAGTTGCCAAATCCTACACCCAGTGGCTGCAACACTTTTATCATACCAGATTTCTCCATTTTCTGAGTATTCGTTTCTTTTTTCCCTGCATCATATAAAGTTTGTAAATCAGATATGATAATCCTTCTACTTTTTAGCCAGAAATCTCACCTTATATTTGTATGTTAGAAGAGAAACTTGTCTAAGGTTCAAAAGATATAAAAGTTAGAAGCTACCAATCACATAGATGTCAAGCAACGTTATAACCACAAATGCTAAGATAGAAATGGGTATGAACAACATTAATACTCGGCATGAAAATTTTAAGGTAATAAAAGTTTACCTGTTTTATGCCAGATGACGTTGCATGCTTTTGCACTGTTACAACAAGATCATACGTGTAAACTCACTAACAACACCGGTCTGCATGCTGACTTTTGCTACCTGCCCACAAAAGAATGCAGCACACACAATTCGTTTTTAACCCAAAATAATTTGATGATAAATGATGAAAGTTCAGACATATTGGCAAGTGATGCAAATTCAGTGGGTCCGTCAAAGTAGGTTAAGTACTATAATGAATAATTAGATGAACAATGCAGATTTCCTAACGGTGCGTAGGTGAACTCTGGATTTGGTGAATAATTGTCGGTGTACCTTTATATTCAAAGACAAAGTTGACTGGATTTTTTTTAAGAAATAATAGTAAGAGAGTAATATACAATGTTTTTAAACCCGGGTCGGGCCGGCAGGTCGGACCACGACCCGGTGACCAAGCCGGGTGAACCGGTAGCGAGCGAACGTCTAAGTCAAACTCGGTCAAATCCGGCCGGTTCACCGGTCGGACCGGTTTGACCCGGTGACCCGGACCGGTATTTGACCCAGTTTGATATCATTTTTTATTTTATTTTTCTTAAATCGAATTAATAAAAAGGGGATCTGCTTTCTTTGACTCATTTCCACAACTCCACATTTCCAATGTGTTTCTATAACCCTAAATTATAACCACCATCACCCACTAGGCCACCACCATCCATCGCAACCCTTTGCCCACCATCGCAGGTTCTTTGCCCACCACCAAAACCCCAAGCAACCACATTCACAACCCCCAACAGCCACCATCGCAACCCCCTGCAGCCACCACCGTAAGCTTGCTGCCACCGTAAGTCCCACCGTATTTGTTCAATCGCAACCCCCAGCACCCACCATTTCCACTGCGTTCTAAATCGTACAAGACTACAAATAAACTAGATATGAGATCACACCCTATTTGTTCAATCTGTTGGGCTTGGTTTCAAATGAATTGTTGGACACTTGGGCTTAGTTTCCTGGGCTGGACTAGCAACTAACTGAAATCCGATTGGGCCGGTCGGTCCGGCCGGTTCGACTGGAACCGGCAGACCCACCGGGTCAACTTATAAACCGGATTTTAAAACATTGGTAATATATTAGAGTAAAAGAGAGAGTTTGATAACCTTTAAAATGGAATTGTGCCACATCAGCGCGATGTCAGCACTTCTTCTAAAAGACTGAAAAAAGACTGAAACATGCCAATGGAAGAAGCTTCTTCAGAAAGACTAGAGGACCCCACAATTATTTAACTACATTAAATACAATTACAATTAAAAATTTTAAAACATAAATCTAAATAAAACATTCATTAAAAATAAAACATTACATCAAATAATTTAAAAAATTAACATTACGATTATATTAATTCGATTACACTAATTAAAAATAAAAAGTTACATTAAATAAAACACAATAATGACTAAAAATAAAAATTTGATTACATTAATCATTTCGAACACGGAAATTTGACGGGAAATTTCAAATGTATTCGATAAGAGCATTTCGAAGTTGATGTTGCACACTCGAATCTAGTAATTCTATGTCCATACGAAGTTGCAATTCAACCCTTTCCGACAACAATCTTTGTGGACGATTACTCGGGTCTGAGAGGTAGTCTTTCTCAAGTTGACATATATTGCGTCTGTTGTCTTCGGTTATCATGTTGTGTAAAAACACATAAGTGTACATGATTTTTCGTATCTTGTTGATGCTATATGGTCTTGTCGGGTTTTTAATGATTGCTCAACGACCTTGAAGCACACCAAATGCTCGTTCAATATCATTTCTCGCAGATTCTTTGAATCTCTTGAATTTCATAGACTTTTCCTCAATAGGGCATTTAAACAACTTCACAAGAGTCGCCCATTCTGGATAAATTCCGTCAGCGAGGTAATATCCTTTCTTGAATTGAACCCCTTTCACATTATACACTACCTTGGGAGCTCTATCTTAGAGTAAATCATTGAACAAATCCGATTGATTAAGAACATTGATATCGTTGTTTGAACCCGCAGGACCAAAGTAAGTGTGCCAAATCCACAAATTGTACGATGTCACTGCTTATAACATGATTGTAAGACAACCTTGATCACCTCGCGTCTATTGAACTTTCTACGCTACTGGACAGTTTTTCCAATACCAATGCGTAAAATCGATACTTCCAATCATTCCCGGAAAACCATGCAATTCTTGATGTTTAGAATGTGAACGTTGGATATCTTGCAGTGTTGCTTTTCTCAAGTACTCAATCGAGTATAGATGAAATACATTTACAAAAGTTGTCCAAACAATCGTATGACGTTTGTTGACCCATGTTTAAGTATTCATCAAATGCATTAGTGGCACAACCGTATGTCAATTGTCGTATGGTAGAAGTGCATTTTTGATAAACGTTAAAACTAAGTTTACCAGCTGCATCAAGTCTTTGATGAAAATAACTAAAATATGGAGGTATCGGTAGTTGAGAGTAAGACGTTACACCTTCGCATATACGGAGAAACAATGACTTGCTCATCCGAAAGCGTCTTCGAAAGTAATATTGCGGGAATGTTGGATTAGGGACAAAATAGTCTTGCCATAAACAATGACATGATCATCAATTTATTTGTATATGATCATCGCTCACAAATTCGAGCGTAATCAGAACACAGACAATAGTGAAAAATGAAAATCATTGAAATAAACTTTCAACAACTGAAAAACAAAAACGATGATTTCATCCGATATAATACTACCCCTTACTGAACCCTACATTGAATTACATTACAATTACAATACAACTATATAGCAAGAGCAGAAGCAACATAAGCACGACATTGAAAATCCCCAAATTTACAACAAATGCCCTTGTGAACACTCTACATGCTACAATTTAAATCCGTGACAGCTCTTCTCCAATCGTCAACACTCAGCATTATCGTACAACACATGAATTATTGTTGCTCGACAATTGTAATATGAGGTTCAGTTGAGTGCTATTGGTCTCGAGAGTTTAATGGTGTTATCATACACTTGATTTTGGTTCAACACTATCCTACCACTGGTAGAAAGCTGGCCACGACAACCTGACATAAACATGATATGACTATTTAGAAGTCAAATCGGCTACCTGTATCTGCTACTTAAGAAGCATATTCTAAAGTTCCTTAACAATACAACCTGTATGAAATAAAATCAATACATATTGTGCACAGAGAAATTCCAACTACAAATTAATACAAAATATATAATGCAGCTTAACTTGAGTTGAGCAAAAACTTCAATACATTGTGCATATGAATAACAACGATGAAAACGTCCACATGCCTACAAAACCAACTGAACAGATGATAGTAGACCATGTATTTAATGAAGAAGATAAAAAAACTCACCACAATATACGTTTCTAGATTGTCTGATAAAAAATAAAAGAAGTCACACTCTGAACAATTTGGATTATGCAATCAAACAATTTATTTGGCTATTTACTATAAAAAAACCAAGTGAAACAGCCACATAATTTTGGCTTAAGACTGCCCACAATAAGAAATGAATGCATTATGGTACCCAAAATCTGATCAATGATCTCAGTTCTTAATGTAAAACCTAGCTTTATGTATATGTTAATGCATCGATTTGGGGAAGAATGTAAGTGGGAGATCAAATAAGTAAACACGGTATTTCTCCAATTCAGTTCATAAATACATAACCTGTTCAATAAACATCAAGTATTAACTAACAGTCTAACAGCAAGCAATAATGATTGCGAGCAATAATGAGGGAAAAAGATGAGTTTGACGAGAAGAGTTTAACGGGAAGGAGATGGAAAAGAATATGCAGATTTCGGTCAACACGAGAAGAAACAGAATTAGCACTAGATGCCGGTGATCGAAGATGAAAGGTTGATGAGAAGGGTAGTCAAAATCGCCGATAGCAGTCAGGGCTCGAAAGGTTTCAATTTTTGAGCAACATGTGCCCAGCATGTGATGTTTGTTATTTATAGCTGCCTTTCTTTAAACCTAAGTCATTTGTCTGAATTAAGAAATCTAATCTAATTTCTCCACAAAATGAAAAGGGCATGCAAATGGGTGGAGAAATTAGGGGGTGATTTAAATTAAAGAAAAAACAGCATGACATGAAATCATATTCGTCCATTTTCATGTTTACAAAGATTCCGTAGTTGAGCTAATTTATTTATCGTCGCCCACACGAAAGCTAATTAATATGTTTGTAGAATGTTATTTTATTCGGCCAATGGGGTTATGCCATCTATTATCAGCAATAAATGTTACATCATTAGCTCCCTTACTAGTTACTAGTTACTAGTTACATGATAATACAAGGGTTTGACATTAAACCCAACCAATTATTATTATTACTACTAAAAAAACAAAAGGAAAAGCAATATATAAACACATACAGCGGATCTGTAACTACTATAATTTTCTATATACTACTATTATTTTATAAGTTCCTATGTGATGTTGTGACTTTTTAAAAAAATTTATGAATATATTTGTCTTAACTATAGATTCTGAAATCTGTGCGTGATCTGAGTATTTAAATTTCATATACATATTTGTGTTAGCTATTAATTTAATTAGTGGTTTGTATGTGAAATTAGTGTCTTAAAAGTGATACTTATATTATTAAGTTGTAATTGTAATCGGGGTGTAATCGAGTGGAGTCGAAACGATAAAATGTCAAATTAGAGCTCGACTCAATTAGAAAACTTGGAGCTCGACTTGACTAATTAACCGATACTTTCGAACTCGTCTTTTTCGACTCAATTGTCGGTATTAGAATATTAATATTAAACAATCTAGAATTAATGTTAATCATCTTCATATTTATAAACTCGACTCGATACTTTCATACTCAAATCGACCCGAACTTTATTAAAAGGTAAGATAAATGTGTTAATATACATATAAACTGAGAGTTAAAATGTAAAATAATCAAGCATGACAAGTATAAGAGATAAATTATAATTATAACTATAATTGTTTGATAAAACAAAACTGATAAATGTGTTAGAAATTTATATATAAAATATTACTACAGCAATTATACTTATTAAAATCTTTGATAAACTTTGTAACAAAATATATGTATATATATATTTATATATTATCTTATCTTAAATATAATAAAAGAAGTGAACGATGACATCATTTAAAATTCAATTAACCAATCAAATTGTTCAATTTTGTTCAATTGAAAATTTAATGACATCACTATAATAAATTATTATTTGATATTATTATTTGAAAATCAAATAATTTAATATCCTATCTTTTCACATGTCACAACATATACGTAACTTCCTGAATGTGTTTGTTATCAATTTATTAGTACGCTCCACTTCTAACGCATAATGTACAAACTAATTATCAAGTTAAAATTATGGTATGAAAGTTTACGTGCTGTCAAGTTTATTGTTATCTTATTTCTTAAGGGATTTGTACATACAAAGACCTATAATGACGTAATCGTTGCAAAATTTACTAAATTGTTATCACTAAATTTAAATTTTAAAATTATTATTATTATTATAGGGTTAATATTAAGAAGATGATGGTGTTGCAAAATGTATCTACATCTATATGTATATATTAAATGGTAGGAACAAAATTAAAAGCGCTATAATTACTCATATTATTACTTAAGTTAGAGAATATTATAATCTATCAAATCAAGACACATTAATTAATTATATGATGAAAATAACACTAAATACGCAGAAAATGCAAAATTTTGATATATAATCTATGAAAAAGACAATGAATATACCGTGAGAAAACCCAATCTACTAATTTTATAAGACTTTTGGGTCTTTTAGGAATTATGAATTCTTTTTATAAATGGACTTCAAAAGAATTTGATCAATTTCGGTTACTTTCGAAATTGAACCGAACACATCAATCAAATAATAGAACTCAAATTCGATCCAATTCCACTCAACTCCTTTGAATTATGTGAATCAAATATGTCGTTATACTAAGAAAAGATTAATGCTGTCATTAATTAGTAGAATTAAGATTTATACATGATATATTTATTACTTTATGTCAAAAAATATAATTTATTAATATTATATTTTTAAAATCTCAAACAACCCGTGTGTATACACGGGTTTAAAAGCTAGTATAAGTATAAACAATTGCTTCAAAATTTTCATGTAATCAGAAATGTCATGTGGCATTATTTCATAACTATAAATTAAGAAAATAAATTAGGTTTAAATAATCATTAATAATTAATGTTATTTAATGTATATTTCACATCAATTGTTATACAATACAAATTCTCATTAAATATTAATTGTTGTAAATATTTACTTTGGATGTACATAGTTCAAACGATTTCTATATAACAATAATAATAATAATGATAATATAAATAAGTAAATAATAAGAGTATGCATATAGATAGAGATTGACTACGATAGGTAAATTTAACATTATGATTTAATGGTTGTAGCGGTTTTAACTCTTCTTCATTCTCTTTAAACCTTTAATGTTTCAACTCTTATTCATTCTCTTTAAACCTTTAATGTTTCTAACTTTTCATTCTCGTATAAACGGTATGATATATATATATATATAAATATATATAATAGTTAGTTTGATCAAAACTCAAAACTCATAATCTTAAACTTGTTAGGTAATATTTAACGTGAGTATATGGAATTTGATATTCAAATTTAGATATATATATATATATATATATGAAGATGTTTATGAATATGGGTTGATATATTGGCATTCCACTTGTTGCACCTTTTAAAAATCCTTGGACTTTGGTTCCAATGTATACAAAAACCATATGAAAATCTTTAAAACTCCTTTGTTACAAATGTAATAAAACTAAATTGATCACAAGTCAAGCAAATGACACCTCTTTACCTACACTAAACACAATCAAACAATTTAACATTGCATCAATAATCAATTCCACATCATAACATTTGTGGAAAATAATAATAATAATAATAATAATACAATAAGTAAACAATATGTTAGTAGTAAAACTTACATTGTGTTAGCTATGGCATTTCATTTTGGTTGTATTCAATTCATTCAATTTAAATAGATAGTAAACTATCAGATTATCAAGGAATTTAAAATAACACATTAATAGTGTTGATGTTGATATATTCTCACCAAGTATAAAATATTTATATATTAAGCAGTATCCTTTTTCAAATCTAATAGTGTTTACATATGACTTATGGATTCTAATAGATTTTGGTTTAATAGTTTAATATTATTTTTCATTAATGTTTAACTAAAATTTATAAATTTATTAATTAATTAATATCATATTCAAATATTATTTAAACTCTAAATTATTTATTTAATTTAATTTAAAAAATTTAGAGATTGCCACGTAACATCTTTACTTACGTGGAAAATTATGAGACAATTATTTATACTCCTATAATATATATATATAGATATATATTATCTTAATTTATTTGTTTTTAACTTAAAATACCTTTAATTATATGTAACTTCCTTTATATTGAAAGTTATTATTAATGTTGTTTATAACTACTTGTATTTACATAGTTATTGGATTTGTGATTATATTTTTGGAATTCATGATTCTATGTGAAGAATAGAGAAATCAACAAAGTTACGTTGTTTACGTTAATTAAATATCTTTTTTTATTATTAACCAATCAAATATCGATAATATTCACATCACATCTATAAATTTTGTACAAAAATTGTGGTGCATCACATGAATTACCTAGTACATATATATATATATATATATCTTTATATTATTATTATTTGTTATTATACAAAATATAAAAGGAAAGGAAATAAATATGGTGCTGGTTGTATACTGGTATAACGCCCTACGGTGCTCATAATTTGAAACTAGCCGGTAATCCGCGCGATGCGACGAAAACACAATATATTTTGTATGGTGAGCATCAAGTTTGTTTATATAGTTTTAGGTAGTTCAATTTATTTGTATCTAGGTATTTTGGTATTGAATAAAGAAATTATTTATAACTGTAGGAAATTATTTGTTTCATTTTGTAAGAATGTTATTATGTAATTAATTTTGCGTAATTATACTATATCTTAGTTAATTAATAGGGTTAATAGATAGATTGAGTATTAAACTTTACTCAAATATTCACTTTTATGAACAATCTTCATTTCGATTCGACTAGATGAACAAACTTCTAAAATGTTCACTTACATGATCGATCGGTTCATGTAAATGAATAAACTTCATTAAGATAGTTTATCTTGATGAATGAATTTCATTAGATGTATTATCTTGTTGAATAATTATAGAAGTTTGTTCATCCAATCGAATCGAAAAGAAGATGGTTCATGAAAGTAAACATTTGAGTTAAGTTTGATACCCAATCTGTCTATTAACCCTAAATTAATATTTAGTTGACTTTATTTTAAGTGTTTAATTTAGGGCATAATAAGATTTTTTCATCTTTCCTTTGCTAAGTTTTAAAGTGAAAGGGATAAATGTTTAATAAATGTTTTAGATTTAGATTCAGATGAGTGGACATATGTTATTTATTAATTGGTCAAAAGATTCTGGTGAGAAAAGAGGTAAATGGTTAAATTGTTTAATGGGTTAACAATCATTACTGATGATAGGTAAGATAATCCTATTGACCGAATAAAATAAGAATGACCAATTATACTAATGAGGATATAAGTTTGTTAAAAACAAAAAAATTTAAATAAACTAATATTGTTAAATAGCAATGATTAATGGACGTGATCCGTAATTTTGAGGTCTTGCTTTTTACACGGATGTCAAACATTGATTTGACTAAATCAAGAAGTCCATCAACTTTATTACTAATTGCATCACCATTTTACTATTAAAATATAATTTTGTTTTTAACTAATAATATTTTTTATTAACTCGTTGCTTCATTTTAAAAATACAAATAAAAATAATACACATATTGTTATTATATATTTTGAAATAAATTTTATCACCAATATAATATTTGTTTGATATTACATACATTTTAGTATTTGACACTTCACAAAAATAGTGATAAAGACCTTTTATTTGATAATAACAAATTATGAAAAACTATTCGTACAATTAGTTGAATAATTATAAAGTTTGTCTAATTATTACGATTAAACATATCGCACATACATTGGTCATAAGTGTTTATTCCATCACTATACCGAGTAGCCCATGCAGCTGCACAATCATATACTTGAAATGAATCTACTGTGGGTTAATAGTTGGTGGGGTATCTTCTTGTCAACGTAACTTTTATGTAAAGGTTATTATTAACATACCCGATTACAATAGTTTCATGTTGATACCATGTAGGCGGAGTAAAGCGAAGCGGTAAGTATGTTGTACTACCTGCCATGTGTATTACATGTAATATCGCATTGTATTTAGAAGCAATGAGATTTCCAATTTCATGCATAGTCATCCAATGTCCAAATGGTGCATCTTTATGAAGGTGAAAGAAATTCAAGGTCTTATAAATATGATTATAATGTTCACGGGTAAACATATTAACATATTCAGTCTTGTACATGCTTAACTCTTCCATTAAACTTCTTCGAACCATAGGCCAATCATTTTCATGAAGGCCGCGACATAGAGCTATCGATCAAAATCCACAATTTCCATCCGCCATAACATCTTGTATAATATATGGATAAAAAAATTTGGAATTTGATAAATGTATTGATGTGAATAATGATTTTTGTAATCGAAAGCATTTTGGTCAAAAAATGTCGGTGCACTCAAACAACTATTTCTACAGGGTTGTTGAGTTTGTGTAGGTGGATCAACATGAGGTTTTCTAAATGAGGGACGATCACGCATATTTTTCTTAGTTAAAAGGTTCACGAATAGAAGTTGACCATGACATGAATATATCTTTTAACTTTTTTAGAACACTACGCTTACCAACATTTGATTGTTTTGGTAATGTGATTTAAACATATCAACCTTTGCTTTACAACCAAAATCTTCGTATTTTAAAGATTTGCATGGTGATAAATCAAACGTCCTCCAAAATTTATCAATCGACTCAAGTGGTATTGGTTCACCTGCATTAACATAAATTGCTTGTGCATGTGCACATGGTAAACCATGACTTGTAATCACTTACATCCACATTTCTCAGGATATAAACCAACAAATTTAGACTGCTTAAATTCTTTTAACATTATTTCAAATGCATGATGCAAAATACGCCCAAGTAAAAGTTGAAAATGTGGTATGTAGCATGTATACAAAATGTCAATTATGTTATTTTCAATAATTGCTTTAATTAATGTATATTGTGACTCAATCACTTGATGAATATATGTCACCGCAGTCCAAAAATCTGATTGTGATGACTCCAAGTATTTTCATGTTGACTCTCCACTTTGTTGGTAGTGGTATTACCAAAGTTAAGAAATGTATCAATTCGGACATATACGAACATTTCCTTATATGGCGTCAACCACACTTAATTTAAATAATTCATAACATCTTAAATATAATTAAATATGATTTAGTACCATAAAAAAAGATTAAAACATATAATTATTTTGAAATATATGTTAAATTAATAGCTGGATGTTAGAGTAAAAAGGTATTTAATTAGTTCAAGTTGTTCATGTAGGCTTCCATTGTTTTAAATCTAACTAGAGCACGTCATATTTTATTAAAAGAATATCAATCTTGCTGCGGACGTATTTTTCTCTTACACTTTCTAAAAATAGCTCTATTGATGTGCCATCTACAAAGTAATCTATTCGCATTTGGAAAATCATTATTGCACGCGTTCATTGCTGCTAACTCTCGATCTGTAACCATAACACGTGGATACATGCATCCATCCATTGTTGATTTCAAACAATTTAACGCTCACATTTATTTTCATCTACATTTTGATATATAAAAAAGTTGATTTCGAGACTAAAAAATATATTTGTTAAATAAATATCATATGACAATAAAAGGTTATGTTGAAATGTAGATAAAATTACATGAATCGTAAATATATATATATTCAAAACTATTTCAAAGCATTATAAAGAAATAGTTATTATAGAAAAATAAAATAATACGTAAATTAAATAAAAATATATTATATTAAATAATAACAATCTATCAATCAGTTTGTCAAGGGAGTGTAAAACAATTTTTTATTTCCGTTGAAAAAGAAGCTGTCCGTAATTTTCTAATAGGGTTAGGTTTTCATACCAATTAATCTAGTCATCTTACCGAATCTACACTCATATAAAATAATTACTAATATCGTTCTCATATTATTACCCGGGGAATATAAGCGCCGCCGTTCATCTGCTCTGCTATTCTCTAGTCTTTGCAGCTTAAATTCAAAATTAAAATCAATGGGAGGAGGAGGAGAGTCTCTGCAGTCCATCCGTTATGAGCGTGGCTCTCTTCGCCTACTTGACCAGGTAAAAAACCCCCCCTTCTCTTTTCTTTTCTTTTCTTCCATAATCTTTTTTGACAAACCAAAAACCCTAATTCTTTTCACCATCATTATAATAGCTCTTTTTTATATGTATCACGACTTTACCACATCGCATGTCATCATATATCATCATATTACTAATACTAATTATGATTCAAATTCAAATTGCTGCAAGAATTGTGGTTGCTGATATAACTACCTAATCCTTAACCATGGTTGATAACAATAAATATGCTAACGTCTCATATTTTCTTAAGCATATATGTATTAGTACTAGCTTTTAAATGTATTAATCATTCCAATAATGATTGTGAAATCATGGGCGATGAATTCACGATATAATTACTAGGTCGAATTCCGTTTTAATGTTTTGCAACATGTGATCATGAGTGTATGCATCTACTTGTAAGTTCTTTTGTTCTGGTGTAGTTAATTTGTTTAATGGATATCAAGTTACTGGATTCATACAATTTTTTATAATTATAGATATAAAAAGATGAACACAATGGAGTCTGTATATATGTTTACCAAGTAAACTTTCAATTTTGTTGCAAATTGATCCTCTCTGGTGAGAAGATTGGAAAAATTGCAATCCAACATAAATTTGATGTTCAGGTATGTGAGAGCTGGAAAGTATGGGCAATTTTCAATTAAAAAGATCATATTTGTAGAGATTATTGGGAAGGGTGGTGATGTGTCCACTATATGTGAAGTCAATAAACGATGCTTTAAGTAGTGCTAATTATCAGGTTTTTCCCATGTTTCCTATGTTTCACTGCTTATATGCCATACTCCCACATGATCATCTTCGTTTATGGCTATTTGTTATTTCAAAATCCCTGAAAAACATGTGAGGGATATATATATATCTGTATATATGTTAGGGATGTATGTACAGAACCAATCATGTTTTCCATAACATCTTTTGAATACTTTTAAACTTAAGACATTCTACATGTCATGCTTTTAATCACGCCTCCTACAAATTCATAATTTCAAGCGACAAGGACACAACTTTAACGATTGTGGATGTGTTAGAATATTATAACTTTGCTTACATGTTGTTGGAAGACAGGTTTGATGATGCATCCCACTTGCTTGGTAAAATGCTTGAATGACTTGAATGCTGATGTCATATTCTCTGTATTTTAACACTCGTTTTTATTTGTCTTTGGGTGTCTTAATTAGATATATAATGGAAATTGTTTCTTGTGTGAAAACAGGAGCCCACGAGGTAGTATATAAGTCTTTATAGAACTCAAAATCCAAACAGACCATGGTGGCATGGTTTATTGCTTTTTGGTTATGAGGTGGACCTGTAAGAACTTGTATACCTACATACATACACATATACAATGTAGTTTCACATTGCAGATGGTTGTTTACTGATTATATATTTGTTGGCAATTTGACAAAATTATGAATAAAGGCATATTTGTCACCTGATGATCACCGATGTTGTTTTGTTAGTCATTGTTGAGAAACAACCTTGCACATAGTTGTGAGTACTCAAATTAAGTTTTACTGGACATTAGACAATAAAAACTAAAAAGTTACTTGGAGTCACATAAATTGAAAGAAACTCAAAGTTATATGATAATATTTCTTGAAGATCGCATGATATTCTAATCGTGATGTTCTTTTCTAAAATCAATAATTGTGGTTATGTATGTAAAATCTCTCAAGTGCTGTGATGTGCTTTAATTAAGTCAACTATTATTATTTGTTTTTCACAGAGAAAACTTCCTCTCAATACCATCTATTTGGATATTCAAGATGCTGTCCAGGGCTGGTATGTATCTCTTCTTTTTAACCCCTCCAATTTCAATTCCAATACAAAATAAAATATTGTGTTTCCTAATCATGTCATTCATAAAAGGATGGATTCAGTTACATCTTTATATTATATGGCTTTGTCTTAATGAAACTGCAACCTTATTTTTGTCGTCATATTGCTGTTACCAATTATTTATGTATGAATATAACATAATATATCCAGGGAAGCAATAAGAGATATGGTGGTGCGCGGGGCACCTGCGATTGCCATAGCTGCTGCCCTTTCTCTGTCTGTAGAAATATCTAAACTCGAGGGATTTAGCGGAACACCAGATGACGCAGCATCTCTTCTTAAAAACAAACTGGAATATCTTGTCTCAAGGTAACTACTGTCGGCTGTCTTAATCTGTTTCTATAGAACCAACTTTCTTTTTTATCTGCCTCCACTTAAGATTATATGCTTTCTTGATTTTTTTCTACTGTAAATTCCCTCAGCCGTCCAACAGCGGTCAATCTGTCAGATGCTGTAACTAAACTTACAAAGATTGTAATGAGTTCTGCTGCAACTGCTAAAGATGCCAATCAAGTCTTCCAAGTAATAGTTCTCTCATTGCCATGGTTACAAAGTATTTATCGTAATCATCTAGTTATGTTCTGTTTCTTACTTTTATCAGGCTTACATTGAGGCTGCTGAAATAATGCTGAAGGATGATGTTGCTTCCAATAAAGCAATAGGGTCATATGGATCTTCATTCATTCAGAATCAACAAAAGGATCTTCAGAAATTATCTGTTTTAACACATTGCAATACTGGCAGGTGACACTCGCTTGCCATTTTCTTTCATATTCTGATGTGGTGCAACCTCTTTCTAGTATCTAGCTGTGCATGTTCTCATATTTTGTTTTCTATCATTTCAATAGTCTGGCAACAGCTGGATATGGAACTGCTCTAGGAGTAATCCGTTCACTTCATGCTGATGGAGTACTAGAAAGCGCGTATTGCACAGAAACCCGCCCTTTTAACCAAGTAAGCAGTTTATTCTATTTTTTGGATTTTGTTATTCTTAGCTAAATAAATAATTGTGTACTCCCTTCATCCCATCAAGTTGCTATCTCGGCCTAACATGTAGTTCAAGGAAAGGATTCAGTTATCTGTGTCACTTTTAAAATACCCTTCCCTTCAGTAAACAGAAAATACAGGAATCTTCTGAACCCAACATAAAATTTGGAATGAGAGACCTGGTTTTGCTCGCCGTTTAAGTTTTCAAGAACATCTTTTTTTCCCCCTGTTTAAAAGTTCATTTTCTCATCTTCTGCACTTCAAGTATAGACACCAGCTGCATGCTAGATATTAGCAGTAATGTAAAAAATATAGTACTAGTTTATACTGGAGCCTGTATTGATGCATGTCTATACATGATATCAACAGTTGGTGCAACATGACCAAATAATCACTAAATTCAAATACTTAATAGTTGAAAGACATTATTTTTGTTAAATTGTTTTTTTTTCTACTTGTGCAAGTATAGGGATCTAGATTGACGGCTTTTGAGTTGGTGCATGACAAAATACCAGCCACTCTTATAGCAGATTCTGCAGCTGCCACTTTAATGAAAGCTGGGCGTGTCCATGCTGTAATAGTTGGAGCTGATCGTATTGCTGCTAATGGTACATCACTAGCGAGTGCCCCGTACATTTTATTATGTAATGAAACCCATTATTGACCCAGAAAGATAAAACATAATTGCAGGTGACACTGCGAACAAGATTGGAACCTACAGCCTTGCCTTATCTGCTAAGCATCATGGTGTTCTGTTTTATGTTGCTGCACCCTTGACATCGGTTGATTTGTCACTGTCTTCTGGAGAAGAGATTGTTATAGAAGAAAGATCAGCCAAGGAATTACTAAACACACATGGAGGTCTTGGGGAACAAGTTGCCGCTACTGGAATTTCCGTTTGGAATCCAGCTTTTGATGTTACACCAGCTAACCTCATAAATGGTATCATAACCGAAAAGGTGTGACTTTCTCTCTCTCTCTCTCTCTCTCTCTGTGTGACTTATAAGTCTTACTCTATTCTTTTTACAAATATATATTATTATGTGTTGCTTTAAACTTGCCAGGGTGTCGTTACAAAGTCTGGGAATGACCATTTTGACATCAAGGGTTTTGTACAGATGACTATGAGCAACTGATTTTTACGTCATGCTTAGTATGACTTGGAATGTTTATTGTTTTCTCTGAATAAATCACAATTAGTTAACCTTTGGGACAAACAGCTTGGGATATGCTTGTTGCCTTGGTCAAAAGGCACTTGATCCAAGAGATGTGGGAGAACTGAAATCCACGCCTCAATGTTTTAGTCAAAGGTTTCAGGTATAAGTGATGTTGTTAGGATCAAAATTCCAATACTTGTATGAGTGTATGTGTGTAGGTATTATTGAGAAAATGCACATCTGGCGAGTCTTGTCAGTTGTTGATAAGAACACTGATATAATGTCTTGGGAGTGGATTTATTGTCTGTGTTCAGTTCAGCGACAAATGGATGCAATCTTATTCTCATGCAATTGCTAGATTCCTTGGAAACTTTTTGTTCCTTGTGGAGTTTAAATGGAGCTGTATATTGGTGGATGTTAAAATGGTGTAGGATGAGTTGCAATACTAGTGTCTGAGTGATGTTAATCTATTACTTATTACAAAAAAATGTTAATCTACTAGAAGATAGGGGAGAAAGCTGGAGCAAAAAATATGGACACGAGACGATTGAGGATGGACTCGTTAAACTAAGAACATCTATTTGATAATGCGTAACCCATAAGTATCTTAACGTATGAGCATTGCTATGACCCATCACAAAATATTTTTATGGATATGTTTGTTTTGTTATTTCTCTACTCCTATATATTAAGGAAGGTAGTAAAACTAAGAGCTTGTTTTTGGTGGAATTAGAATTGTATAAAGAAATTAGATTTTTACACGATGTATTTGTAGAAATCCAATTCAGTTCATTTTTGAACTAACAAACATCCTTGTGAGATGGACTTGAAAATCAATTTTGCGAATCGAAAGCGATCTAAGTCGTGTGAGTGGAATTTGGAATTGGAGTTAGAAATGAAAATGGACCAGTCTAAGTATAGTATGTAGTTTAACATTAATTTTAATTCGTAACAAGGTATTATGAGAATACACGAACGCTGGAATTCTTATTCTCTGTGGGTCCATGATGTGATTCTTTACTAACCTGCTCGTTCTTATAAATTAAGATTCGACTAATTTCTTTCATTTCAAACCTGTTTCAAATCGTCCCGTAAATAATTAACGTAAATATATTATAATTGTACGTGTTTAATAAAAGTTCACCTTAGATATTGTAATGACTTTTTTTTCCATTCTACTGGCGTCATAGTTTTAAAAAGATTTTATATGTTAATAACCGGATAATTTTGTTACTATTTTGATTAATAAATAGAGCATTGCTCGATGAAGAAAAATTATTAGGATTTAGCTTTTGTTAGAAAATGAAATGCCACTTCTTATATTGAATGACAAAAGAAGTTGGCTACTCTTATGATACAAGAAACGAAAAGGTTGACAAGATTCCAAGGTGAATATCTGATTTTATTAAATATTTGATTCGCAGATTTCTCTCTTCTGATTAGTAATGGATATACGACTCTAAGGAATTGTGATCCTTGCTGCGATCTTGCTTGTTAGTGGGGCCATTGCTCTAGTCTCCATTTATGTTATTTACGTAACTTCGGTTGCTGCTAGCAAAATCTTAAGAAAAAATGGCGTTTTTAAGATAGAAGGGTATGCACCATTGTTACCTCTTGCAGAGACATCGGGTAATCGAGTAACGGATGATGATGTGGCAGTGCCACATCTTCCACATTGGATGTGGGGATCAAATGTGGCCATGCATTCGGATGTTGTTGTTAGTTGTCATGGTTTGGAAGAATGCCAGATTAAGGGTGAATGGGGATGGGTGGATGAAGAGACGCGAATTCAGAATTGTAGCAGGTGGTGGTTAAAATGGTTGGAGTTTCCATTGATGCTATCAAGGCAGTTAACTATTCAATAAACGATGAAGAGAGATGGTCAAAAGGTTATGTTGTGGCCATTGTTACTTTTGCACCTTTACTTGTAGCATGCCTGTGGAATAGCCAAACGAGAACAATAACTTGATCTATATTGGATGTGCAGTGATTCGGTGTTTGCTTGGTGTTCTGCATTTACATTCACTAGAGCAGACCTACCACCAAACAAGTTATTGCTTCCTTGGGTCATAGGAGGGTTCTTCATGAGCATTATCTGGTTCTACATGGTTGCAAATGAGCTACTTGCTCTCTTGATTTACTTGATCTTATATTTGGAGTGAACCCGTCAATTCTTGGGTTAACTGTGTTAGCATGGGGGAATTCAATGGGTGATTTGATGTCAAATGTTGCATTATCAATGAATGGGGGGAGGGTGTGCAGATAGGGGCATCAGGATGTTATGCGGGTCCAATGTTCAACATATTAGTGGGTTTGGGAGTTTCCATGTTAATTGGGTCATGGTCAAAGAGACCAGATGGTTACACAATAAAAGGTGATAGTGGGTTGTGTAATCTTGGCTTTATAAGGATGGAGCTTGTTTGGGCATTGGTGGTGTTGCCAAGAAACCAAATGAAGCCAAACAAGTTGTTGGGAATAGGGCTCATCGCAATTTACTTGGTGTTTTGTGTTTAAGAATAGGGATGACCGTTGTCATTGGATCGGTTCACCCTACTTAATTAAAATTAATAGTGTATCTATATCTATAACCCTTATTAATCATTTTACATTTTTTTTTAATTTTTAAATAAGAATATCATAAATTAATATTTTCTCCCTCCACTTATTAAATATATAAATAATTATATTAATAATATATTTCACATAATACATTTAGATGTCTTCTTTCTTTTTTTATATCACATTTTTGAATTTACAATTATAATAATTTAAATTTAAACTATTATAATAAATTACTTTCATTAAAGAAGTAACAGTTATTTTTGCATTCATGTACCATTAAATATTTTGTCTTCCAACATCAACATGTAAAAATCTTCATCTGCTGTTGTACGCGGGATCCGACACTAGTTTAGTAATTAAGTACATCTATATATCTACCTCGATCTTTTCTTTTTAATATATGTTGTATAAAAATTATCAAACTAATAGGACTCTATATGAGTACATTTATGTATTTAGCAACCGGATGTTGTACGTGGTTTATACAATTCACACAAAAATAAAAACTAGCTTCTTGTTTTTTTTTTCTGATAGTGTTTCGTATTTGAAATGAGGTACGTATAGTAGATGATGCATCCCGATTCTTATACCTTTAATTCTTCGTAAAGTGAATGCAAATACCAGATACTATTGCAATGAGGTAACTAGAAATATATTATATATTGTTGTATAGATAGCGTTGACGAATACGTGTAAACCTCTAATGAAGCAATCACCAAATACAGATGTGCATGTTTTCATGTATACGTATTCGATGTGTTTAAAATATTGTTTAAATTTTATAAAAATTATTAAACCAACATTACTAATAACTAGAACAAACATAAGTAAGAGAATATGTATCGTAGTATAACAAAGTAAGCTTAACCGAAGTTGATCTCAAAAGATAATAATTATGGATCTTAATGATAACCTTTAATTAATTAATTAAACTAAACCTAAACAAAACAAGCATATAATTAGAGAGATTCAAATGATGAGAAAATATTTACTTTAGATTTGAGTTCCTCTAACTTTGGATGATGATACAAATTCTACAAGTTTAAAAAACTAGAAAATTACCCAAGCAATTGTATAAAAGAATTATAAAGTTAATATTAAAAGAGTCATATCAAATCTATAGATAATCATATAAATAATTATAACCTGCGAATTCACAAGATTACTATATAATTTTAATATAAAAATTACTTTAACAAAGTGAATATAATAAACACTTATAATTTGTGAAACATTAAAACAAATAATTAGTGTATAATTTAAGTAATAAAATTAAGCATTCAAGTCACAGTACAAAACTAAATCATATCAAAACATAAAAAGCATGTCAATTTTTTACTCACTTCAGATGCAGGATGTGTTAGAATACTTAGTAACATACAAGTTTTGCAGATATGAAGTGTGTAATATGTAAAACACCATGTTTCATGTCAATAAATCATTTGTGATATATCTTGATGACATTCAGTTTGATCCTTAATTTTGATTCCTCATATACTAATTCATTCATACAAAGATATTATGAAATTACAGAATAAAACATAAATTTTTAAAGAATAATCGGTGTATTCAAAGACACTTTTTTCCTATTTTAATTTGTGACGTCACTTTTTAGTTTACATATTTATACGATTTGACATTACATAATTATTTTTCAATTGAGGCTGAGATGCACATATATTAAGTTGTCCAAGTATGATAGAATAAGAATAATAAAAATTTGTCCTTTTTATATAATATTAGAACCCTGCATGCACATATATTAATTTTAACACCTGCAATTCATGTTATTAGTAGGTAAATTATATAATTTAGGCAAAAAATCTGTACCAATTACACAAACACTAAATTATTATTAACAATATGTTATGAGTATAGTAATGGACTTAAGTCTAGGCACAAAAGCACAAGACCTCAAACCTTTGAATAATATCATAGAATTTCTTTTTTGTGTGCGTAAATTTATATAGATATATATATCGTTTGTTCCATTATATTCTCAAGTATTCATGAATATGAATTATTGCAACTCATGTAAATTGTTTTTTCATTTCATTTCATTTTATTTTAATACTTATAATGTCAACTGCATAAATATATCAACTTAAAAGTTACGTAATCAAATAGGAATACAATATAAAATTTGAATTAAAATTATATGACATTTTCATGACTTCTTATTATAATCCAGTATGTGTTTAAAATGAGTCTCTACTGAGAACGCTACCGATGACTTCGATAGGTGTATTTAGTACTTTAATAAAAACTCAAAAATCAAATTAAATATCTTCAACCATTTCGTTTATATAATTTCATTGTGCCCTTTCCATCCTAATTTGATGACCACCTTTACTTAGTCAGCAAATAGGACTTTTAAAATTCTGCACAATGGACCAAATTAAAAGCCTAAATTTTGTGGTAAATATGATCTTGAAACCTCTAAGCTATATCTGAGACAAGTTATTCACCAATCTTTGTATTTATCAGATGCTTTATCAAACCTGCAAAATTGGTGGCTAAAACCTCAGCAAAGAAAACTCATGATACAAATACAAATTTTAACTAATTGAAAATCTAAGCTAACAAAACCCTTAACTATCAAAATTGAAAAGAGCTCTATGATTACTGAATCAAACATTGAACAAAATAAAATGAATAAATACATACTCGAAGAAACACACGCAAGCATATACAAAATTTAGAAGTCACGTACTGTTACTCCAGTAGAATTGTAAAGACCAAAAATCACCTCAATATCTGATTTCTGATTTCTACCTACTGTGTACATATACAATACCAATAGTTCTTCAACCCGAGTGGTCTAGGCTTGTACGCCATAGGGGCCACGATGCTATAAACTTTTTATCTCAAAGCTTTATCCAAGAATATGCCAATACTTGCACCTTGGTAAACAAGTCGAATAGGTTTAACCTTTTTATATTTAAAGAATGGCCTTATTACATGTGCTACAAAATAAATATCCAATAATACTTATCACCGCTTTAGCTTGAAACAACCTATTAAAATGCTCATTTAAAGTGATTCAATCATTTGAATAACTTCAAAAGGGGAATCAATAAAACAAAACACAAATGTAAGTATTCCCAAGAACATTACACTTTTATACGTATCCAAGTTAATCACTAATTGTATATCAAAAGTATCAAGATTAAAAATAAAAAGAGGAACAAAAGTATATCCAGAGTTCAGCAAATACAAATATAATGAAGTGTGTCATTCGGACATTACAATCTGTTTTGAATATGATTAAGAAGTATCACCAGCCTTTGCAGCCTCTGTGCTACTATGATGTGATAAATGACTCCTCATAGCCACACTGTTGTTTTGAGTTTGGATAGATAAATATGAATTCAAATCTGTACAAATAACAACATTCAAATCTCAAAAGAAACTAACAGGAAGGGTCAATCTATTTGTCTATTTATTTCTTGATTGATGAGTTTTAGTGAAGCGAACAAAGTAGCATAAAAGCCTTCCAATTGAACTTACTACATGATGTCGATTATTCATCTTCTTAGGGGGCTCAAGTAATTCAAAATCCTTCAATTAGGAATCCAACAAAAATTAGCACATAAGAAAATTGTGATAACATGAAAGTAAATAAAACACATAAATTAGCACAAAAGCCTCAGTAATATGTGAGTTCTAGTGCCATTTAGGAGATGAAAATTGCAAGTTTCAGACCTGATGGACAACAATTGACTCGAGTGAGCAGATTGTTGATTTAGCTACAGATCCATTCACTTCAACCCCTGAACAAAGGTAAGAAAGCGAATGTCAGCTTGTTTGGTTCCAAAATCCACTCACTTACAAGCAAAAAAATATAAAACAGCTAGAATTCGTGCAAAATAGAACCAAACGTAAATCAATAAATTACAGATTATTTTATTGTATAAATATAGACCTCTCATAAAATACAGTCACAAACCAATCAAATAATGAGAGTGAATAGATGATACATTGACGTAATAAATTGCGTACTCACATAATAAAAAAGAAATTCGATAATACCTTAATATTGCCTGCCAATTGAAGAAGCGACAATAGGTGATGCTCAACTACAAAATCTAAAAGTGTAATTATGAATGAAGGCGAACCAATATGGTTCCATTGTTGAAAATCGCAGTGAAAGAAAACCACAATAAACCTAACAAAATCCTTACCTATTTGATCAAAAACTTACCTGGATGTCACTCCCCGTTTGTTAAAATTTCGAAAAAGGAAAACGAACCTGAAGATGGAAACTGACATTGGTATCAACAGAGGGAGATGAAAAGTGAGAAACAACATGAAAATGGAAACCATTGATGAAGAAAGTAAATTACCTACTCAATAATTTTTGCAGTAATCTCATTGCGGGCGCAATCGTTGGTAACCCAAATCGGAATTTATTTCTTTTGCTCCGGTTAACATAATTCAAATTAGGTTGGCATGTTTGAAAAATGGAAGTTCAGGAAATGATATATGCTCTCAATGAAATAAAAGGAAATTATTTAACGAATTAAATGAGATTAATTATAATTATTACTTTAGCAATTTCATTATCACGGGCAATTAATTATGAGTATTATGGTAATTGATTGAGATTAAGTGTGGGTATTGTGATAATTAAGCGCTATCAATCTTACATGATTCACTAATGACAAAAATACACGATCAAGATTTAATATTTTATGAAATCAAACGATTAACATTCATTTTGATAAATTAATTATGATTTTCTTATAATATATAAAAGAGATAGTATGTCAAATAATTATATTAAATGTAATTATAAATGATAAAGCTAAATAATTAACTGATTGATTAAAAATAGTATGTCTACTAAATCTAATAATCTAACATCTCGAATTATTAAGCACGAATTTATTAAAACAGCAGGTTAACTCAACGAATTTCTTACCCGAATATTAAATCAGATCAATTAATCAATTATAGCTTTAGATCTAAACATATATAACGTATTACAATTCCATAAATAAGATCTATGACATAAACAAGAATTAAAAGCATATTTATGTACTAAATTAATTAGAAACAACTAGTCATAATAATAATAATAATACTCGAATCAATATCAAACATAATCAACAAATCATATAAATTACTAAATATTAATCATCCGTCATTATATTTCATCTAATCCTAGCAAATATATATATAATATAGCCTATAATTAGACTAACAAACAAACTAAATACAACATAAATAAAAAAAAATACATTGCAAAGAGTAATCTAGCATAAACTAGAGAAAATTGTAAATCGTATGTAAGCCGAAACTTTACGTTCTTTTTCCTCCAAGTAGGTTTCACCACTTGTCAACCTCAAGAACCTAAGTCTAACCTCCAAGAATTTTTGAAGAAGTTTTGTTGCGATATGTTGGTATGTCGACCGATGAGCTCGCCGAGTTCAGGTTGAAACTCGTCGAGTTTATCGCTAATAAAGTGAGAGAAAGTGATTAAATGTTGTATCTAACTTTCTGTGGGGTTTATCTCTATTTATTAAGTTTTATGGCCGACGTTGACAACTGTTGACGTCTCTATCTGTTTGGAATTTGAGTTTTATCCTTTTACAAAGTCGGTTAGGTTTTAACTTTATCTACAAGCCTATGAGATAAAAATCATACTCGCCGAGTTTTGGTTATTACTTGCCGAGTAGATGTCTGAATGGGCTGGATTCAGATATGTTGTAGCCCTTTGAGTTTGGAGAATTTGGACTTTTGAATCAACTGATTTGAACTTTTTATAACAGAGTTATGTCCCAAACAGTGAACTCTCATTGATAATTCAGCTTCCTTCAATACCGATATATTTACTCGTCGAGCAAATCTTCCCACTTGGCGAGTTAATGATGATTTCTTCAGTCTTTACGCTTTAATCCTCTATTCTTTTTTCAATAAAGTTTTCTCATATTTTACCTAATTACAAATATGAACTATTTAAGTAAAAATTCTAATAAAAATATAGAATAAATAACTAAATAAACCATAATTTACATAGAAAAACATATACAATTTGAGACTTACTAATATTATAGTATATGCTTTAAATAAGAAAACTTTTTCTTTGATCAATTTTTAACTTTCAAACAAGGAAAATACTCTTGAAACAAAACCATTGCGTCAAGTTAAGAGTTGAATAAGTAGTAATAGCAATAGACTAAGACTATAAAAAACGGTGAGTCGGTTAGGAAACTGATATGTGTCGGCCGACTGACGTCATTGGCAGCGGTGCGTCGGTTGACTACGTCGGTTTGGGGACGCGGTGAGGGACGAAGGAGTAGGGCCCACTTGCTATTTTTGTTTTGTTTTCTTCCCCCATTTGACCGTTTGAAAGTTTTAAAACAAATTATAATTATCCGTTTTTTAATGGATATAAATCCTGTTTTTTTTTTTCAAAAAATTATTATATTTTTATTTTTTTAACATATTTATTCTAACTCAAACCCACTATAAATGCACATACAACTAACCTTCAAATCACACAATTTTCATCATCCTTTTCTTACTTCCAACTAATTATTTCACCCAACCAATTTATATAATTCATACACTTTCACTACATCTTTCTACATCCAACTACATTATTTCACCCATCCATTTTATATAATTCATTCACTGTCACTACATCTTTCTACATCCAAATACATTATTTCACTAAACCATTTTGTATAATTCATACACTTTCACTACATTTTTCAATATTCAACTACTTATTTTCCACCCAACTATAATTCACAAAAATGCCTAAACAACACCACAATAACTCACAACCGAGACGCGGTAATTTTTTCAAAACTTACTCAACATGGATATATATCCTCCAAATTCACTGGCATTTTCGTCTTTGGCGGGTCAATCTAGTAATTGGCCAACTAACTTTGGTTATTCACAATACCTAAACCAACAATTTCCATTCCAACAATTCTCACAATACCCACATCAACAATTTCCATTCCACTAAAACCAACAATTTTCACGATACCCCCCCCCCCCAACAATTTTCACAATACCAATACCAACAAACACCACTTTCACAACGTCAATACCAAAACATACATTCACCACCACACGAAGGCGAAGACGAGGTCCAAACTAACCGAGAACAAAAAACAAAACAAGTCAAATGGACCGATAACAAATGTAGAATATTGGCGGAACGATGGGGCGATACTTCTCAAAATTGTATCCAAGGAAACTCGCAAACGGAAGCTAGTTTTTGGAGGCAAATCCAGCGGGCCTTTAATTCGTTAGTTGAAGAGAAACACAATAAAGATCAACTAACCGGGAAATGGAACAAGATTTGAGGACACGTCAAGTTATTCACAGGCATCTTCAAAAAAGATAACAAACCTCATGCAAGCGGAGTTCGAAACGAAGACGTTTTGAGGGCGACATGTGACCACTGCAAGCAACAAATCGGACGAAACTTCATTTACGAGCAAGCGTGGCTCATACTAAAAGATATCCCGAAGTTCTATAATGATTCCGGTGTCGCCAAAAAGAAACGAGTAACACGAGAAGAATCAAAACCAGTATATCTTAACGAGGACAAAACTGGCCCGAATCCCAACGAAACCGACCTGCTTACAACCAATATGCAAAGGCTATTCCAAAACAACCAGATTCGTCGTCCACCCGATTGAGCAATTAGTCGGAAAAGTCAAAGAAGTTCGGGATACTCGGATGCTACATCGTCAAGGCATTTAACCGACAAGACCAGGACGACAATTCAGGAATCCTCGCGTATGCAACAAGAAACGTTGGCAACAATTAAGGAGACTGCGAAACAATAATTGGTGTTGAAAGCTTGGAGAAGCTCAGAATAAAGTCGTTGCCAAGTATCAACAGGAATTTAAAATAATGTTTTGGTGATGATGTGCCACAAAGCGGGTTCACTAATTCTGTTGAAGACTAAATGAGTTATTTAAATTTTGCTTGTTATTTTAATCAAAGTGACACATCAGGGTTGACAGTGGTGTGTAAGTTGTGTGTCAATTTGAGAGGTGCTGATGTGATGCTAATGTATTTCCACTAACACGCTACTAGCACGTTCCTTGTTGAGAATGATCTAATAGTAATACACATTATTGCACTAATGCTTAGAAGTTACCGGGAAAGCCCAATATAAAAGCCCATCACCTCATCATCAAACACTTTATTTCTGTAGGTAATGAATTAATGATTAAATAACAATCGAAATTCTATTTTTGTTGATATTATTCATATAATTAAACTCCATACTGTTTTATTACTGATTATGATAATGTTTCTTGCGGAATATTGTGATACTAGCGTTCAAACCCGTGTATACACACGGGTCGTTTAAACTATTAAAATAAACATTAAATTAATGAGTCATATTTTTTTTTGACATAACAGTTCAAATGTGATAACCTAATTATATTAATCAATGTTTACGTTTTTTAAAAGAAATTATAAATGACACAATTAGATTCATTTGTCCATACAATTGTCTCAATTTTCAAACAACACTTATTGAGTAGGGATTTTGGTAATCATCTTAGGACATCAATGAATTAAGAACTTAAGAATTAAAATGTAATCACACTGAAATTGACAATTTTAATTAATAATTTGCCTTTTAGATGATAGAGTAATATCTTATATTTATCCTTATTATTAATTTAAAGATTTAAGATTATATATTCGTTGAAACGTTGGAGATTTTTTGACACCGCAAATCTTATCCTAAACTTATAACTTGTTAATTGAAAAGGTTGAATTAAAATTACCCGTGGGATTCGAGATGTACGTGGAAGTATTTGAAGTTATTTTATTTATCTAAATGTATTTAAAATAATAAATTAGAATAATAAAATTATGTTATATTATTTAACTTAATTGAATGAATAGAGATATATTTTTCCTTAATTTCTATGTATTATATAATACGTATATAGTTTCTCTAATAATACTTTTATGTAATATTGTGATAGTAGTGAAAAATTTATTGTACAATTTATACTATTAAAGTATTAGTTGATAATTCTTTTTATAGGGTTTAAAATTTTAAATTAATTAAAATAAGGGATCTGATTGCTTAATTTAAATATTTTTAAGATTGATGATGTCAATTTTTTTTCTTAATTTTAATCAATTTGAAAAATCAAATAACCCTATTGATTAATTGAATATTTGATAAAATAAATTTTTTGTTGACGTATATCTTAATTTAATAAAAGTTAATTTTAATAAAAGAAAAGTTACGTGAATTTCTATGTACATAAAAAAATGTAAACACACCAGAAATTTATAAACCTAAACGTAACACAAAAATATAATATAAAGTTACGTACTATTCGAAATAAGGGTAGATATACATTGATGGTCTAAGAGATAACAATAAATAATTAAATAGATATATAAATATATTTAAATATAATTATAATAAAATGTAGGTTATTCTTTTTATTGAAATTGAGTTGAAATTGCAATTTTAAATTGAATATGCATGATGTCATAAACGTGATTCGTATATAATTTCCTTACACATAAAAAATTAACGCAACTTTTATTGTTATAAGTACTCCTTTATGTTTGTGGACATATACAAATACATGAAATAGATTTTTTTAATTTTGATGACGATATGATATTTCCATTAAGAGTTACATAATTAAAAAGGTTTGGGATCGTAATTTTAAATAGAGCGAAATAAAAGGACTTCATTGAATTTTTTTTTGAATTAATTGATGATGTCATCAAATCCCTATACCATAAATTTATTAACCTAAACGTAACACAAAAATATAATATAAAGTTACGTAAAAGTTAGAGAGAACTATTCGAAATAAGGGTAGATATACATTGATGGTCTAAGATAACAATAAATAATTAAATAGATATATAAATATATTAAATATAATTATAATAAAATGTAGGTTATTCTTTTTATTGAAATTGAGTTGAAATTGCAATTTTAAATTGAATATGCATGATGTCATAAACGTGATTCGTATATAATTTCCTTACGCATAAAAAATTAACGTAACTTTTATTATTATAAGTACTCCTTTATGTTTATGGACATATACAAATACATGAAATAGATTTTTTTTTAATTTTGATGACGATATGATATTTCCATTAAGAGTTATATAATTAAAAAGGTTTGGGATCGTAATTTTGAATAGAACGAAATAAAAGGACTTAGAATTTTTTTTTAAATTAAATGATTGTGTCATCAAATCCCTAATTTTACTCAATTTAACAAAATTAAAGAATCTTATTGGTCAATTGAATATTTGATGATGTCATGATTCGCTTCTTTTTATTATATTTAAGATAAGATTAGGTACGAGTGAAAGTTAATCTATTACGTATAAATCGTTAAACCGTGTTCTTAATTATATTCATTAGTTGGTAATGATTAAACTTAACCACTTTATTTTCTCCTTAATAATGAATTTAAATTGAAATATGGCAAAATCAAGCAAAATAAGAAAAGTAAGGAGGACAAATTTATTAAAAGAATTAAAATTTTAAAAAGTACGAATTTTATAAGTGAAGTAATTTGGTGAATTTAAAATTTAATTCATTTTGAAAAAAAAACACTCAAAAAATAAAATTGAAATTATAATTTTATCGAGTTTCTGGAAATCAAACGCAGCGAAAAAAAATGTAAATAAAGACATGAAGAAAGGTTAATCAAAAGGTGATGAGGAAAATGGTGTAGGTAGAGAAGCATTAAATTAAGATCTTTGACGTGGCTATAGAGCAACTCAGCAATTCAAGAAAACAAATATAAATTCTCACGAAACTAACTATGACATTTCCAAAATTCTTTTCTTGAGCTTTACGTAAAGTCTTAATCAACACAAGCAAGTTGAATTTGTTACATGCAAGCAATGAATGAAATGAAATCTTGATTCTTACGTACACTTGTTGCTTTTTGAATTGAAAATGAAATGTATTAACATCTTGTTGATCCATTATGAATGTAATCAAGAACCGCAATGACACCCACCACAAACGCTTGATCGATCCCTGGTTTCACCACCACCTGATAAACATCTTTCTTCTCCGTCACTTCTTTCATTTCTTTAATCACCTCAACCTAATTAATTTGTTATATTATTATTATTGTATAACAAATTAATCAAAATAATAGAAATTAAATTTACCTGGGCTATGACGTTGCCGCCAGAGTCGACGATGCTGCAATCTCTATCCTGAAAGTAACCCCTAACTTGAAGGTTTTTACAGTAGATTATGTTTTGTTCAATTGAAAGCCTTACGGGTCTATTTGGGAGGCATGGTTTTGGATCTTTCAACGTAAAAACCAACTTTTGGGATCCTACATAATTTGAGGCGTAACCTCCCCATTGTTTATCCAGGCTTAAAGCTTCAACAATCCCTCCCTATAACATATATAAATAAATATCATATATGCATGTATTAGTAATTTAGTATTACAAATATATAATTGTAGATCAAATAATTAAATTAATGATTACCTTTCGACGGATGAGAAGCAAAGGTGTTTTGTAGGCATCCGTGAGAGTGATGTGATCCTTTTTGCCAAGAACACCACAACCATCCACCTTGAATACGACCTCATGGCTATGCAAATTAGTAACCACAAAGCCGCCACCACCCACAACATGAGGCCGTGTTCGTACCCTTAGAACCACCTCAGTTGATGAACAAAACATCTTGCTTACTACTGCCATCTCCCTTATTATTACTTTTGTACCCATTATATTTTCCTTGCTTTTGTTGTTTGACAGCATGAAATTAAGATGGAAGAGGAATATTTATATTTATAGCAATCAAATGTTTGGCAAGTCTTGACTAGTATTTTTATTTATATACTAGTATATAATCTAGTTAGCAAATACTACATGTTAAATGCATGCTAATTTATGTTTTGAGTGTGGGATGAAAAGAACTACTCCGGAAGTTACTTCAATTCGATGTGCGAAAGTTCAAAGAAATTGATCTATCGATATAAAATTATGATTGTGATTATATATGACGTGGAAACTTAATTAATTAATTGGTTAACTGGCCCCTTGAAATTGGGCAGCCTAGACCTAGCTAATGGTTAGTCCTAAAATAAAACTTATTACTGGATGGATGATATCAACTTTTCATTAATATCATGCGTATACGGTATCATTAACCAATTGTACGTACGTGTATAATCTTTTTTGTTATTTTCTATATCTAAAACCTACTAGCTAGACAAATTAAGAATGGTGTTAAATTACCTAATTCAGTAACAGTTAATGCAAAAATGTTTTACTCAAATCACTAATTAATCTATGTGACAAAAATAATGCTAAATAAACCTAATTATATATGTTTAAAAATTGGCAATATAGTACTTACATTTGTGCATACTTTTTTTCTAAGATGGGTTATTGCTTTTTCTACGGTCGATTGGACATCATTAATCATCGTGATGATATCAAAATGACTAGATCGAATTGAAGTATGTATTTTCATTTTGCTCAAAGTAAGTCAACTCATATATATGTAAAATTGGAATATGCTATTCTTAAACACGAAGCTTCGAATCATAATTAAGTTCTTTTATTCGCATATATGTACTTTTTTCGTACTTAGAGTTGCTTGCTATCTTTTTCCCATACGCTTCCTCATCTCTCCTCTCAATTTTGATAAAAACAAAAATAAAACAAAAAACATGCGATCGATTTGTGACCTAGCTACTATATTCAAGAATCAAGATGATATTGTTGATATATATCACGTTTTTATAACTTAATGATTAGGATGTTCAAATGTTAATTTAAGTTGTTTGATGTTAATAATCAAACTTGATCGTTCATTAACTGATTAACATCTCTAGCGAATTGAAATACTATTATTTTGTAATTCATTTTCCTATCGATGAATAGTAATTATGTTTTGCTTCTAATTTAGCAATATTATCATCATTATATGTTTCTTATAAAAAAAATTCTATTAGTAAGCAGAAAAACAGATTATATTTTAAAAATATAACCCCTCCTTTTTTTATTCTTAAAGAATCTCAGCCCACTAGTATATAGGCATTTCAGGTAGTATTTTTTTAAAAACTACTTATTATGATGTAGTTCATAACTAAATAATTAATTGTAATCTTAATGTTACATCAACACAAATATTGAGAGTACATGGAGTGGGAAGATTTTTGTTTCCATTTTCGCCACTCCTGTACGTCATTTCCAGCAGCTTTTCCAGAGCAACGTCTCCGGTGAGACGTTGTGCGACCTTTTTTTTTCTCTTTCCTTTTTCTTACGTTTTTTTATTGTTTTTCTTCTTTGTTTTCTTGTTTTATTTTTTGATTTGTGAATGGAGGTTGTTTGCTGTGAAGAAGAAGAAGAAGATGATGATGAAGATTGAGGTTGAGGAGGAAAAATAAGACCCGTGCCAACGGGAGCTTCTTACTCCCGTCTTCCACTTCTTCCGATGGAACGAAGTGTTCTCCGCAATGCGTCTTCCATCTCCATCTTCTTGAAGAACCACATATCAGTTAAACTATACTACTACTCGACAGGGTACACTGCCCGGTTGTGTAATAGTTATTTGCGGTAATTCTTAGTATAAATTTATAACTAGATTTTACTATCAGTCACCACTCTGCGTGCTCTGAAGAACTAAAGAATAACCAAACCCTATCTATAATGACGACAGAAGGACTTAACTTTTTAGTGCCCGGTCAGCTTCACATCATTTATTAACTTTTAATACATATACATTTATATTTTTAGAAACACAATAATAATTTGTTACATTAATAATAAAAATAACATTAGTTAAAATAAGTAAGTTACATCAATAATAAAACATAAATATATTAATTAAAATAAGTTACGTCACATTAACAATAATAAGATAAACGATACAATTAGTTATCGTCCATGTCTTCGTTCGTGAGTTCGTTAGACCTAACATAATTTCATGAAATTGAAAAAAATAGTGGTAATTTTATGTATATATAGGATGTTTTTAATAGTTTGTTTATTTTCTTTTCAATCGTTTGAGTATTTGAGTCCACCATACACTGTCTTGGCTCCTTTTCTACAAGAACGAAAAAGAAAGAACTGACACCCTAAAACGCTTCTAGGAGAATGGTACAAGCAAAAATGAAAGACGGAGGACGACCACTCTATAGAGAATGATCTCACAACGCCACCTTAATTATTAACTTTTAGACTAGGTTTGACTTAAATTGAATTTACCTATTCTTATAAGATAGATTAAATTAATGTTGGATGTAATAAGTTCCAATTGTGGTTAGGCGTACATGAGTTACGTTCTATGCATTTGTCAAATTAATATATGCACATGTTGGTGTTGAAAACGTACATCGTAAGATTATTGGCTTCGAATTCTAACATCGTTGTCAAAATTTACTACTCGATTAATTTTACGAGTCTAGTTCAAAAAATTATTATTTGACCCGATACATTCGAATGCTTGTTAACTTTTGAATCGAACGAGCTAATCGAACTTAACTGGTCGAATGAGTATTTATATTATATAATAATTTTATATATTTAATATTGTAAATAAAGGTGACTAATACCTTAAGTATAAATGAACTTATATGAACTCGAAATCAAGCTATCAATTGAGTTAATCGAGCTCGAGTTCATTTGTAAGCAACTTGATCTCGAAAAATCAGTACATTAGTAAAACATCCCACTAATTAAACGAGCATCGACTTTGATCTCGAATATTACTAAATTATTCTAACTCGAACTCGAACAAATTTTTAAAATTTGTTCAAGTCAAGCTCGAACTAGTAATTAATAAACGATTTGAACTCATATCTTTAAATTTTTTATTTGACTCAGTTTGCTAAAAGCACTAATCATAGGGAGATGACGTCAAAAAACGAAATGAATACCCATGATCCCGTAGAAGAGAGCTGGCCCGCAAACTTCGAAGACCTGTGCTATATCTTTATCTTTATATATAATTAAAAGATGATATAATGAAACAATTTGAGCCCTTCATTGTTTTCACTATTTGTGATCCAACTATCTTAATTTTTTCCTATAATTACACGTTTGGTCTCCTAAATATTTGCTATATTTATTTAAATTAAAAAAAATAGACCAAAAACTTTTATTCATTTATAAAAATTAAAGAGTCTATAAACTAGATAAAAAAATTGTCCCGTGTTATAGCAGGTCTATAAACTATATAAAAAAATTGACCAAAATAAATATTTAAAAAAATCGATCATGATATTTTATTCATCTATAAAAATTAAATTCGTCTGGCGTTATCGCAGCTCTATATACTATATAAATAAATCCACCAAATATTTTATTCATTTATAAAAGTTAAATTCGTCGCATCTTATCGCGGGTCTAGAAACTATATAAAAAAATTGGTCACAAATCGACCATAACATTATATTTATTTATAAAAGTTAAACTCGTCGCATCTTATCGCAGGTCTATAAAATATATAGAAAAAATTGACCACAAATCGACCACAATATTTTATTCATTTATAAAAATTAAATTCGTCCCGTATTATCGCGGAGTGATGACCTAATTATAATTATAAGTATATAGCAAAATGGGGGCCATATGCGTGAAATATAGAATACATGTGAACATTTTTTCACTATTGTATAGAATTAAAACAAACAGTTGTAAAATTTTATATCTGAAACATACGGGTCCTAATGTAAATTGATTCCAAAGATCAATTTATTTATTTGATTAAAAATGTATACTTGAAGAGTGAAAGAGAGACAAATATTAAAAACAAAACATAGAAAATAGAAATAAGTTGAAAGACATACAGCAGCACTGTATACAATATGATAGGGGAAAAAATGCACGACGGGTTCGAACCCTCGATGGCCATATTAAAACACAAAAATAAACAATCATGCTATAAGAAACATTATATTATGAAACTAACAATAGATATATATGATACGACATTGCCAAATTGGAGACCCTGTGCGACGGTGCTGGCTGCACATGCCAAGCACCAGGCCTGCCGTAAAACCACATAAAGGTTCACAATGTCGCACTACAAGACACAATATACGAAATTGTACTCAATGTCACCCGCTTTAGTTTGATGTTACCAATGTTGTTATGGCCCTTCGACCTTTTTTTATTGGATAGTTTCGCTTAATGAATGTTATATTATCTTGCATTTATTAGAGTATTAAGCGATACCAATTGTATAAATGGGTTAGAGTCCATTAAATTTTATTTAATCTTAACATCATTTAAATATTTATCAATGTAATACAAAGTACGGAGTTCTTAATTTATATTCTAACATGGTAGATGGGTTAGAGTTTATTAGAGTTTTGGTTAGGTCTTTATACTCTATAAATACTTATTAATATAATTTACAATAAATCCTAATTTATTGTCTAATAGCATTACTAATTCTCTTGTGAATATAATGGATTAATTTACTTCTTATGAAGTATAAATTGTTTATATAGTTTAGAATAATATAGATACAAAAGTGCGAAAATGTAGCAAACAGAGGAGCAACACAGATAGCAAATTGAGAAACAAAGATAACAACACGTTTATCCTATTATTAAATCAATAATAATAATAATTCACAATAAAATATAATGATATTCTTTTAACTGTAAAAGTAAATTAAGAGAAATAAATTAAGACTTGCACGAAAAGTAATATGACTAAAAGCAATCATATAAAAAGTCGTTCGATCGGTTCAACTCAATCGGTCAAATCAAAATTGAAATCCAACTTTTCCTGTCGAAATAGAACCGGTTTTGGAGTTGTGTTGACTTGGTCAACGAACAGTGATCGGATCGGAAACCGACAGGTAGAACCCGGAAATGAAACCGGACCTGACCAGTTCTTTTTCTTTTTTTATTTCATTTCTTTTGATAAATTGGTTCTCTACTTCTTTTCTAATGCGAAACTCTAAATCCTCAAATATTCAAATTTGACCAAATCCATAAATTGTATTTTATACATCTAATGAATGAAGATGTTGATATATTAGAGGCGCATACAAAAACTTGTCATTGCGAATGGATCCAAATGAGATCGAAACCTCATTGTTTCCACACTCTTCAACCGTATGTCGTCTATGATTATGAAGGTGGTGATTGGAGTCATAAACTGCGGCCATCAGAAAAAAAACGTTTCTTGGATGCAAGGTTAATGATATTGATGCAATTTACATCGTTATCCATTTTAGAGTTTTGAAATGAAATGAGGTGAAGAAGATGGATATAGAGAGATAGAGATATAGAATGCGTATGTGTTTGTTTATGTTTGCCACCGATTTTATGTTGGCCAAAAACATGTTTTTTTTAAACGACTAACTTAAATTAGAATAAAACAAGCTCTAGCCAAATGTTAGAAAAAATACATCCCTTTAATTGGGATCTATAAGCCAATTAGTCAAACTACTACCAAACATTTTACTACAATTATAGATCCATAAAAAAGAAAGTTCCTTATACTAATATTTTTTATTCAAAGTTAGAAGAATGTAAAACCAAGAAAATAAAAAATCAATATTTACTAAGATAGTGTAATTAGGAGGTGATGATATGTGAAGTGGTTGACTATATTCTATATGTTTTTTTTTGTTTTTAATTTAAATATAAGTTGACTATTAATAACAAAAGTTTTCGAAATATTATTTTGTTCTCATTTATGATCCTATACATATATACATATATAAAAGTGTCTTCTTCAAAATTATAAATACCAAAATTGTAAATTTTCATCCTTTTATGTAAAAAAACCATAGAAAAACCCTCATAATAAAAGTACATTTTCATTAAAAAATAAATTAACTAAAATGAAATACTATAAAACATAAAACAACACAACAACCACAATAACAAAATATAGCTTTATACGAAATAGTATCTAAAATAAAAATGAATTGATAAAACAAAGTTACTAAAAACAATTATCAAACGTGAACTACATAGTCACAAAATTAAATAACTACGGCAAATAAAGTTTACATAGCTAATTAGTTCCTCTAAATAGTTATACAGTATATAATTATATCATAAAAACTATTATACATAATACTATAAATAATTGTAGTAAATCTTATTAATGTAGTTTAAGAATTATGTCTACATAAAACAAATGTTATACTTAAAGAACATAATAAAAGAATAAATGACATTCTATAGCAACCGAGTCAAATATGAACATATAAATATCAGATGAGCCGAGTACAATACAAACTATATATATTAGACCCTAAACAAGCCGAATTCAATTCAATTTCGTACTCTCTAAAATCTACATGAGCTAGACCCATAGTTGAGAGTCAAGTATGTGTGAGTATGTACGAAGGCAGTCACGTGCGGCAGTGACAGCCTTTTTCTGCCCACTGCCATTTGCGATGCCACTCACCCTCATTAGTACTCCGTCTCAAATTTGTTATATACACAGACAAAATCAAAGATAGTTTAAAAAAAATAATATTATAATTATCATATATTTTAGTGTAATATAAAAATTTTACCTTTTATATTTTATCTACCTTTCTATAGCATACATATATAAAATATGAGTATACTTTGAATATCATCAAGCTCCCTCATACCCTTTTATCGTTCTGCATAAATAGGAGACAGGAACTGTAGTTAAGTTTATCCACTTATTCTTAAAAGTGAACGATTGGAAAAACGTAACTATAAATATAAGAGACGGTGAGTATATGTTGATTTATTATTTATTTAATTTTAATTTGCATTCATCTCCCTCCAGAATACACCTTGTATCTTAAACTCAAGCACCAGGTCCTTTTGATTTGTTTGTTTTCCTTCCATTCAAGGGTTATGGTTTGGAATTAAATTTACATTAATATTAATAATACTAATATTAATTGATTGATAAATTAGTTGTATACTGTGTATTTATGTATATTAATTAACAAATACATATATATATATATACATGTTAGTAGGGAGTAATAAATAAATGTAGGTAGGGAAACATGTGAGCGAGTGAGTGTACTAGTTAGGGTTCCACTGTATGTGTATGTGTATGTGTATGTGTACCAATTATCCATCCCCACTCGACTGTCACAAACAGAGATACAATAATACCAGTGAGTAATTAATGGAGTAAATAAATAAATAAATAAATATAATTTCATACACCTACTACTGTATGTCTGTATCTCATCTCACTCTTTTAGTTCATTGTTTCTCTTTTTGTTTCTCTCTCACGGTACTATTGTTGAGTGAGTGAGTGAGTGAGTTAAAATGGGTTCACCGGAAGGATCTCCGTCGTTGGCCCTTCCCAGACCGAAGTCTCCGCCGGAGTTGTACGCCAAACGGAGGGACCTTGCTAAGCTTGTCATGTTGGAAAGAGAAATTGGTTTCCTTCAGGTAACACCCTTCCTCTTCTTTCTATTATTTTTATTACAGTACTATTCTATTTCTATAATTCTATTCTATGTCTGCATCACTTACTGTTTATGTTCATTTCGGTGCACATTTATTTTTACCTTTCAATTGCTAAATTTGGGTGCTTTATTACATTTTAATTACGGTAATAATAATTGCATCATTCAACCTAAAACTTCTACTGTAATGAGTATATATATACTTTACCCAAAAAAAATTAAAAAAATCAAAGAGGTTTGCTTGTTTGTATCAATAACTGGGTATGCTTCTATAGGCTTGATTTACATCAGTTAGTCATACCATAAGTATATAGCTAGTGATCAAAACATCAGTCCAACATATGATTTTTCACAAATTGGCTCTCATATATAAAGACTGATTAAAATGAGGAGATATGTAAGTGTAACCATTTGAGCAGGGGTTAGTGATAAGACATTCATGGAGCAACCACAACATAGCATATGTACATAACTTTCTATTCAAAAAGAGTTGCGCAACCCCAGAAATGGTCTTGACATACATTCCAGGACCTAGCCGTTTTTCCCAAATTCCATTGGTTTAGGGGTTGTGCTCTTCTCTAAAGGCCATTTAGTTAAAGGTTTTGAGTTGGTGGAAGTTTCTTAATCCTTCAGCTTATCAGGGATTTTATGTGAAATATATCGCTTTGGGTCGCCTCTTTGCTTCTGGGAATAAAACTTTGGATAAAATTCTTCACGGGCATTCTTCTGGTGGTTATTTGGTGTATTTGGAATTGGAGAAATAGGATTGTTCACACATCTGACTTGGTTTCGTCTATTAAAGCTGAGGATATCTTCCCGAGTATTCATCGTCTCTCGTTGTATTGGATCAGTAGCAGATGTACTAAGGCCAGTTTGGACCATCTTAGTTGGTGTTCTAATCCGCGTGATGCGATTTTAGAATCTGTTCACGTTTTGTTCTGGTTGTTGGTTCCTGTTTTTATTTTTCTCTTGGTTCTTTTTGCTCTCATTGAGTGGATCTTTGTTTTGGGCTCCCTTCTTGGGATCCTCTTTGCCCTTTGTTTTAATGCCTTAGCTTTTCAACCAAAAAAAAAAGATGTATGTTTCTGTAAAATACATATATAAGTTTTTAGATGATACTTGGAGCAATTGTTGGCTCGTTTTGTAAGTAGAATTTGAGTGCTTTTGTTGGTCTTTATAAATGCACTCCTCTTTCATAGTAATTGTACTGACCATGTCTGTTTGCATTCTTGTCTAATTTGGTATTTTGCAGGAAGAGTTAAAGTCGATTGAAACGTTACAGCCTGCATCTTTTTGCATTAAAGAGTAAGCAATCGTTTATTGTTACTTCCTCTCCCTCGTGATGTTTTTTAATTTTTACCATCCAATTGAAGTTGTGGAACTTCATTGCAGGGTCGCAGATTACGTGGTCACAAATCCTGAACCATTGATCACTGTGTAAGACCCATCTACTTACCTTGCCTACTTTCTATCAAAGTTTAAGTGTAATTAAATCAATGACCATCTTCATTATATGTTTTTTTGTTTGTTATCATACCACAATCAGATGTAGAAAGACTCATAAATCTTGTGGTTTCTGGAAGTGGCTATGGTATAACACTTCTTATCACCTCTCTTTTCTCTTTTTTTTAATGCATTTTACTTGTGGGTCAACAACATATATATGGACTTGTTCTTTTGCAGTGGAAATTCCTGCTTCAGCATGTCATCATTTTGCTGCTGTGGCTGTTGTCTTGAAACCCCTAGCTGCTGTGGTTCCTGCTCCTCACCTGGCTGTTGTTCCTGCTCACTACCAAAGTGCACTTGTTCTTTTAAGGCAAGGTGTCCTTCAACTTGCCTCTGTTGCCCCAACTGTAGTGATAATTGCGGCCCAAAATGTCCAGATTGCAGTTGTCGCTGCAAATTTTGTTTCTCATGTTGGCCAACCAAGTGTTCGTGTCCTAAACTCCCCAAATGTTCAAGTTGCGGTTGTTGTAGCCTAAATTGCTGTTATTCTTGTTGTCAATGTTGCTAATGTACCTATGAAAATAATAAACATACAGAATGACAGATTTTCTTTGAAAGCAAAACTCTTCATTGCATTCCTCAGGCATAGTAAATTACACCTGCTTCTATTACATTAGTTTTTTTTTTTTTGCACAAGAAACACGGCCCATATATGGTTTTGAGGTTTCTATGTGAAAGCAAGCCATTAACCACATCTTATATGAACCTTGACCACCCAAAAGCAACAGGGCTTCTAACTTGATTCTCGGCATTCTTCCAAGTTATAGACCCAAATGCATCCCCGCTACCACCCTTTTGGGAGACAAATGTAACTGTGTACCTCATCCTATCCCCTGCATTCTTGAAAACAAGCTGTTTTGGTTTGACACTAATTTGAACTCCTTTGGGTGCTTCTGCTATGACGTCATAAACAGACTCAGCAGGCCCAACATTGGTCAGCTGACGGGTGTATCTGACTACTCTTGACTTCCCGAAAAGAACCGAGAATGAAGGGTAATTTAATCGACCAGGGTCCCCTAGTCTTTTGGTACAAGTGACATTTGCACGGTTGACCACAGCTTGTACTTGCTTGATGTCGTAGCCTAAAGAGCAAACGAATGCAATGTATTCTTGTGTTGTGATATCATAAACAAGACCAGGAGAGATGGCCTTGTGTGGTTCAACATGACCGGCGCCATGGGCCCATGGGGTTGAAACTTGACCACCAGCTGCATCACGGAGGGGGGATTTGGTGTTGTCAAGGGTGTATGCGGTGGTCATGAGAGCAGACTTGATGGCACTGGGGCTCCATTCCGGATGTGCTGCTTTCAAGAGTGCTGCTAGCCCGCTGATATGTGGGCAGGACATTGATGTACCTGAAACATAATTAATTTATATTTATGGAAAAGAGGTTACATCCATCAGAAATGACTGCCTGCAAACTACTGTATATTCAATAGGTTTTCCATGAAACAAGTTTAAGCTCATCTTATTTAGTCAAGTTTGATACGGTTTGACTTAAAACAGTGGAGTTCAGATACGAATAATAACTTGATAAACAATTCAAGTTAAGTCCATTTAAGTTGAAACTCGTCTCCTAATATGTTTGGAGGTCATTTCTTTTGCTCTTTAATGAACTTAATCTACTTTAGTATATTATATTTAATTTGATTTTTAATAATAAGAAAGGCACTCTCAGAGTATAATGGAGACATGTTCTTCCACTTCACTCCACCATGTGCACTCATTGACAGAGACGACAACTTAAAACAAGGTGAGCTTGACACCAAGACATTATTTAATCATATTAATTAATAGTAAAGTATTATATTATTATACCCGTTGTTAATAACCAACCGTTGGGAATTGAATTACCTGACATGATGTTGAATTGGGTTTTGCGGGTATCGGTCTCCAACCCGGTGGGTCCAATTCCCTCTGACCATCCAGCCAAGATGTTGACTCCGGGACCAATTACGTCTGGTTTCAATATTTGCGGCGTCACCATGTTTGGGCCTCTTGAACTAAATGCTGCCACCACCGGCGATGGTTTCACCCCCAACACCGTCCCTCCAAAGCTTAACACCGCTTTTGCATTATCACCCTCTGTTTTCAAATACTCTCTTATCTCATCCCCAATCTTTCTTCCAACAGCAACCGCCGGCAACATATGACTGTCTGCCACCAACTCCTCACCACTCTCTGCCGTGTTCCCAAGTATCATCCCAATCCCTCCTGCATCTTTCACCACTTGACCCTTCTCAACACGTGGATTCACACCTCTGTCACAAAATACCACTTTACCACGTACAACTTCCGGTTCAAGTGAACCCGGCATACACAAATTACTACTCGAAGAACTATTACTTCCTTTTTTATTATTATTATTAATAGGAAAATAAACCAATTGAACCGGTTGATCACCCATGCCTTTCCCACTATATAAAGACACTCCAGTCACACGTTTCCTGTTTCCTAAAATCGCATACGCCGGGAAATCTCTGTCTAAAGTACCCGCACCCACTGTCATTATCCATGGAGCCACGTTGGCAAGTGATCCCATTGAGGGCCCACTGTTACCTGCAGAACACGACACAAACACACCCTTTTCCATGGCTTTAAACGCTCCGATCGCAATCGTATCCCGATAATAGGGGGCAGAACCTCCACCTAGCGACATAGACAACACATCTACACCGTCTGCAATCGCACGATCCATACCTGCCAGGATATCAGAACCAAAACAACCTGTTTTCCAACAAACTTTGTAGGTGGCCACTCGCGCGTGAACGGCCATACCACGCGCCGTCCCACTAGCAAAACCAAAGAGACTAGCGTTACCCACTTGGACTCCCCCTGCGGTTGTGGAAGTATGTGTCCCGTGACCGTCTTGGTCACGTGGCGACTCTTTCTCTTTAGAGATAACCCCTGCTGCCAAACGAAAGCCTTTTGAAAACTTACGTGCACCGATGAGCTTCTTATTACACGCGCTTGCTTTAAAATCCTCACCTTGTTCACACTCGCCGCGCCACCGACTAGGAACGGCAGGCATCCCGGAATCGTCAAAGCTTTTGGACTCAGGCCAAACACCGGTATCGAGTACTCCGATAATGACGTCATGGGAAGCAGCATTGCGTTGTTGAGGTGTGTGACCAGACCATAACCCTAATTCATTTTCAATACCTAGGAATTCAGGAGTGCGAGTGGTGTGGAGATGGTAAAGGGTATCTTCGTATACACCGATTACGGTATCCAAATGTCGGAGGGCTTCCACCTGGTTTAGATCTAGTGATGCTGAGAAACCGTGATATGCGTTTGTGTAGGAATAGAGGATGGCATTTTCAGTGGTGGTGGATTCAATTGATTTGAGACTGTGGGAGTACCAGTCATGATGAGTAAGAAAGGATGAGGGTTTAAGATGATGATTCATCTGAACGAGGTATGTTCGTTTGATTCCTAAACATGGTGATAAATGAATAATTGCAACTGCTGTGACTAACCACAGCACAAAACAAGAGGATGAGGCCATTTATTATAATTATATTATTATTATTTATTAGTATATTATGAATATGAATAAAAATGGGATGATGATATTTGTGAGAAAGAAGAGCACATCTGGTGCCCACACTGGCAGAGATAGAAAAGAGAGACGAATGGGAATGGTAGGGGACTACTGTCGTCTTTATAAGCGAGCCACACTGTAATTGTATTTTCTATTCAAATTTCAAATATTGGGATTTCTTTTTTCACAGACCACACCGAAACACGGAGTGATGATAAAAGATTTACAAAAGATTTACACTGTTTTAAAATGAGTTTTGTTGTAAAAAAATGTTTATTTTTTTGTTATTCGTTAACTTTTAATTTTTTATATTGTATGAGTCTCACTTTAAAATTTTTTTATTGCATGAGGTAAACTTTTAAAACCTCTCTATTGTAATATTTTTTTTTTTAGCTATTTCAAAGAATGAAAGTTTCCTTTTTTATCCGGGTAAAAAGTGCAAGTTAACATACAATAGAAAGATTTTGAAAGTTTATCTCATACAATAGAAGTTTCTCAAGTTAGACCTATAAAATAAAATAAAAAGTTAAAGTTTAGCGCATTATGAAATAATTATCCCTTAAAAAATTGAATAGTAAAAATGATATTTTGAACAGTATTTGAAATTTTACTTTTAATTTTTTTGTTTAATAGAAAATTCAAAAAATTTAATTATAAACAAACAAATTAAATAAAAAAAATAAAATTCGTTAAATATAAATATTTTAAATTTTAAAAATAGAAAATCATAAAAATGAAAAAATAAAATCAAGCGTCTTCCGAACTCGAATCCGATCTGAATTATTAATTAGTCTTGTCTCGTCAAGTGGTCCGTCATCATAAATAAAATTTGGAGCTGTGTTTCAAGATCCTTTGACCGATATTAGCTTTGCTTGTCGGAAAGGATGCCTTAAAAGGTATTTGTGATCGTTTCGTCAAACGAAGCGTGAGATAAAGCGGCAGAACCGGAGGTTGTCTTTTAGGATTTTGAATTCTTTGTTTTCCCCTAGACGTTGGAACTGATCATCACCGAATAGCGCGACATTCCGATTTTCTTTGTTACCTCTGTTTCCTCGTCCAAATTCAATTCATCAAAGTACACCGTCTCGCGGCGTTTTGGAACATTCTGCCTTCCGACAACAACGAGATCTGGAGTTAGCCAATTATGTTGGTCTTTTAAAAAGTTCCACGCTTGAAAATTATTGAAAGTTTTAGTGTTTCCGTCTTATATTGAGCCTCCACCCGAAACTGAAAGTCGGTAACATCTTCCCCGCTTCTTTTTTAGCCTTCAAGCCTCTTCCAAATGTCTCCCCACTTTTGACATGCGGTATTGAGCTTTTTTCATTTTGATGTCAACATGCCTTTTGTCTGAAAAAATAGAGGATTGCAGGCATTGTACTTCTCCATGACAAGATACTAAAAAGCGTCATTGTTTTGCGCATTTTATCGGTTGGAACCTTCGAAAACGAAAATCCAATATTGAGCCAATCGGAGTTCATCGTGCGGTTCCCAAAAGCTTGTGATGTTCCAACCGCGGGTTGTTTGCATTTCTTTTTTGACAAATTTCTATCAGAAGCTGGTGTCTGTACCTTATCTTCGACCGATTGCATGTCGGGTTAGGTGAAAGCTTGTTGGGTGACGGATTGTTGGGTATTTTGTGATGTTTGCCACATTAGGAAAACATTATATTGCTCGGGTTAAAAGTTAGGTTTTTAATAGATTTGTGTTTGTGGGATTTGATATGGAGTACCAAAACTGGGTATGTCGGTATTCGGGTTTGAAGATGATGATTGTTGAAACGGGTTCTATTGAAAGTGTAGGTTGTATGGGTTGTTCGACATTGTGAATTATAAAGTTTTTGAGTGTTTGAAGTGTATTTGAAGATAAGAATGAGTGTTTTGATGTGTTTAAAATTGTGTTCGAAGTGTGGTATTTACAGATAGAAATTAAGATTATTATTTTTTTTTAAATAAGGTAAAAAATTCGACTGTTTTTTTAACTCTGTTTTCTATTTTCAACGATAATAAAGCCGTTTGAAAAAACAAACTCGAACAACGTCTCACAATTAAAATCTTTTGTGAATTCAAAAAATAATAAAGATTCACAATTAAAATTTTATGTGATGCAATAAAAATAAAGGTTCACAAATAAAAATAAACTAAGAATGAAAACCCAAAGTATTTCTCACCGTTCTTTTTTTTACTGTGTTATCACTGGATTCCAGACATAATATATATACAATACTTAAAATAATAATAGTAAATTAGTATTACACATTGATAAAAAAAAACAGAAAACATTAATAATTTTTTTATAAAAATAAATAAATAGGCTTAAGCTTGTATAATTCCAAACAAGCACAGTTTGAGCTTTATATAATAGGCTTGAAATAAATTTACACTCTAAGATAATGGATATCTTTAACGAAACTAGCTGTGGTTGGAGTTTAAAGCTTATACTTATAGCTGTTACAAGAGCCGACAATTTTAGCCCAAACCTTCAAAGATGGGTCTTAATGGACCATTTTGTATAAATATTGGGTTGTACTAGATTCCTCCTTATTTTTGAATGACTCATGACGTTTATCTTTTGCCAGTTCGGATACAATGGGAGAATTACTACATTACTCATGTTATTTTAACAATAATGATAAAATATTTAAACAATAACAAATGCAAGTAATTAAAAATAATTGTGATTCTTTATAAATTTTAAATATTTTGTTGCAAATTTTGTTATTCTAATACGTGGTAATCATATTTATTTGCAATTTTTTGAAGTTAATTGAGATACATAAGATAATAAATTCAAATCGAAACCAAAAATTAAGTCACAAATTTTTTTATTTGTTAAGCCCGTTTTGACTCGTAGCCATTTTGACCCAAGCCCATTTTAACCTAATTGTCCAAACCGATCCGCCCGGCCAATTCGCCACATCTAGTCGTTATCTAAAGCTTAACTATACTTAGAGCTAAAAACTAAAGCTTATAATTGTTTAGTGTTTCGCGAAGTAATTATAAGAAGAGCTACAAAATATTAATTTACTTAAAAAGAAGGGTCTATTAATTCGTGATGCGTTTAACTTTCACGTTTTTATATTGTATTGGGTAAATTTTGAAATTTTTTATTGTATGAGGTAAACTTTCAAAAACTCTCTATTGTATGTTGACTTGTCTTTTTTGGCCTAGACAAAAAAGAAAACTTCTTTTTTTGAAAGGGTTTATTGATTCGTGATACTTTAACTTTCACGTTTTTATATTGTATGGGGTTAACTTTGAAATTTTATTTTTTATAATGTAAACCATATGAACTTCTCTATTGTATGTAATATTTCCTTTTTTGATTATTCCAAAAAAAAAACATCTTCTTTTTTGTCTAGGCCAAAAAAGGCAAGTCAACGTACAATAAAGAGTTTTTGAAAGTTTACCTCATATAATAGAAAATTTCAAAGTTAACTCCATACAATAGAAAAATGTGAAAGTTAAATGCATCACGAATCAATAAACCATTTTTGAAATCGCCAAAAAAAAAAATATATTACATACAATAGAGAAGTTTATAATGTTTACCTCATACAATAGAAATTTTTCAAATGTTTAAAATGCTTTTTCTAAAGCCTTTTAATGCAAAAAAGATTTTTGGAAAAAAAAATTATTGGAGGAACAACTTTTATATGTAAAAGTTTAGAAATCTCAAGTCATATATGAAAAGCTTTTTTGAAAGTGTGTGTATGATTTTTAAAAAGAAAATTTTTGAAAATCTTTTTATCATTAGAGACAAAGTTTTATTAAAAAGAAAATTTATAAAAAAACTGATGTAACAAATAAAAAGCTTTTAAATTTTTTTCTTATTTATGGATACTTTAATACAACATATTTGTCATGTTGGGATTAGTAGTTTAAACCTCGATGTATGTATCAAATAAAGATATCATTTTGGTGTAAAAGATGGCTAGTTTTTCATATGCAATATCTTTCAAAAATACATTATTTTTAAACAAAATAAAGAAGAAGAAAAATTATAACTGAAATGAGTTCAACACTCTGACCACTAACGAGACCATTTTATCAGTGAGTATTGAAGTAAATAGTGAGTTAAAAGGTTAAGTACACGAAAATGTAACTATTATACTTTGATATTTATAGGGTGTATTGAATTATTAAGATTTTTATTGTGTGTAGTGAACTTGTTATTTATTAGTATCGTACGTAGTTATTGGTACTTTCACTTCCGTGTAGAATGTATAAGGTGATACGTGATATCATTACAAATTGTCATGTTATTAAAATACATACATTAACATTTAATTGAAAGTTTATTACATACGATACAATTCTGAATATTATGTTACATACTATGAATTTCAGAACATAGATAGTTACATTTTTGTACATTAAGCCTGAGTTTAACATCTAACCTCTTTATGTGATTCAATAAAATCAATTTTGAAGTGCTTTTACAAAAAATAATCTAAAAACAATTTGAAAGAACGAAGATCCGGTGATTGGTTCGGGAAGAAGTCGAAACAAGTGACAAGATTTTTGTTTACTTCTTTAGAAACAACACACGAAACAATTCTTTTTTGACTTATTTCTTTCTGTTTCCATTTGAACCATCATCACATGCATTTCTATCAAATGTTATTGTTAAATATTTTTTAAGTTACGATATTTGTACTGCAAAATCTTTTTCGTTAATCAGATTTCACAGTTGTTAATACTATTATAAATTGTCAAAATTAAAATCAAAATTTTTTTTCTTTTCTCTCTCTTACTTTTTAAAAGAAACTCATAATGATGTTATAATTATTTAGATAAATACATTTTAGTCCTTAAATATATTTTTTTGATTGTGATCTTACCATTAATTCTAATTAGTCAAATTGATGATGTCATTGATAGTTCATTGAATGATAAAAGTTAAAATAACAATATATTTTTTTAGAATTGAAGAATCAATAAGAAAACTTCATTTAGCAAAAATCTATTTTCCTCTCACTTTATTTAAATTTAAATATCTTAGAAACGGTTAGTCGAAAAATTATCAAAATTACACTATAAAGATCAACTTCGTTATATAAATCCTTGTTCGTAGGTTTAGATATATATACACGGAATACATAAAATAGAGTTATGTTTTGATATAATTGTGACAATTAACTGGTGTACATTTTGCTGTTGAAACCAATTTATTTTAATGTATTTATCACCTTCCATGTATATATAATGCGATTAATATTTCATTTATACTTTATATAATTATATTATTATTTTATGCAATTGATACATTACATATCATAACTAAAAATATTAAATATGAATCATTTTCTATTTTATCACTAGCTTATATAATGTCTCTCTTAATTTCCACATATACATATAATTTTTCATTAAAAAAATTATAGCTTTTAAGGAGGTTAAAATAAACGTAGTTATTATCATTATTTGGAAACATAATTAAAAAACAAAGAAAAATAAAAGAAGAGCGCACCGATGGTGAGTTGTGGATAGTGTAACGGCTCTTTTATCAATTCTAGGTAGCTTGAAAGTACCGTCCATTACCTTCGGCCAGCTGTATCCCTTTTCTGTCGATCTACTTTTGGGCTTTATTTTTTATTTTACTTTTTTTGGTTCCTCCTTTATCTTTATGTATCATGATAAAGAAAAGATAAATTTGTTTACGACATTCATTATTTTTTATTTTAATGCAACCTTAGTACAAGAAAATTGATTCATACACTGATGATACACATAAAAACATATGGTTAAAACTTAAAAGTGTGTTAAAATGACATGAATTATATATTTTTTAACTTTTAAGCATACGCATCCTTAATAAACTCCTTTTCTGAGTGGCGTATTTAGAGATGCAAGTAAGCTGAGGCTGTGATCGACTTTAAACAATCTTAAGGGTGTAAGAGTTCCAATTAATCGTTTGATGAGTTTTAATTGTGCAAACTCAATTTTGGTTCAGAGAAGATTGGGACTCAAGTCCAAAGCTCGGATGATAGGAGATCACATTCAACTAAAGCAAATTCATTTGAAGTTCAATTTCATTGTATATATGTGGTAGAATGGAGAATGGTGTGTGGATCCAATGACAATCAAACAGTAAATGGTTAGATTCAATAAAGCAATTTTTGAAGAAAGAAAGGTGCGAGGCCTAGATTCATAAGTACCCGTGTTAATAGGTTATCACAGTGTTCATTGAGTTTGGAGGCACCATTTTTCTGAAGAAGAAGTTTTGGAGGCAATACAGGAGTGTGGAAGTTCAAAGCCATCGGTACCGGATGGAATAAATTTCAAGTCTATTAAGAGGTTTTGGGTGTAATCAAGGAAGACTTAATGAAAGCAATCCGATAGTTTTACGACACATGTGAGATATCCAAGGGGTACAATGCGTCTTTTGTAACGTTAATTCAAAAAGTTGAGAATTTGGTGGGGTTTGGAGAATTTAGACCAATAAGCTTAATTGGAAGTTATTACAAAGTGATGGCTAAAGTACTCACAAGAAGATTGAAGAAAGTGGTGGGTAAGTTAGTGGATGGTGTGCAAAACGCTTTATCGGAGGAATGTATATTCTTGAGAGGGTGTTAATAGCTAATGAAACGGTCGATTGTATGAGAAGAAAGAAGGAGAAATGCTTGATTGCTAAAGTGGATTTTGATAAGGCTTATGATAGCATTAATTAGCAAGTTTTAGATGAAGTTTTGGAAAAAATGAGGTTTGGGATCAATTGAAGGAGTTGGGTGAAAGCTTGTCAAAATTCGACATCTATATCCATATTGGCGAATGGGTCACCTACGGAGGAGTTTAAGATAGAGAGAGGTGTTAGACATGGTGATCCTTTAAATATTGGTTCTTTAAAAGCAGCAAATTGGGCTTTACTGGGGAAATAGTGGCGGCCTTGTAAAACGGAAAATAATGGGCTTTGGGTCATAATTATCAAAAGTATTTATGGGAGGATGAGGGTTTAAATGTGGAAAAAGCCAAAAAGAAGGTAACAGTGGAAATATAGGTCATATTTGTGCAGGTATATGGCGGGTTGGGAAAGAAATTGATGAAAATGGAGGAGGTTCTCCTCTTATTTTTGTAGAAAAATTAGAGATGGGGTTAAAACAAGATTTTGGGAGGATAGATAGGTGGATGTGTAGTATTAAAAGATAAATATTATAGATTTTATAACTTGGGTAGAAATAATAAGGCAGTAGTGAAAGTAGAGGTAAACGGGTGAATAATTGTTAGGTGTGGGAATGGGATTAGATTAGACTTCCAATAGGGAGTGCTTGTGGGAAATGGGATGAACTAACTAATCTGATTAATTCGATCATTTTAGAATTCGATGGACATGATAGATGGCAATGGATAGTTGATGGTGGACATGTTTATACAGTTAGCAAAATGGCGAGAAAATTGATGAAGTAATTTTGTGGGTGGTCAAACAGGTCAACAAATACAACAAGTAAAGTTGGTGCCGAGCAAGGTTAATATCTTCACATGGAGAACGAGAAAGAAGTGGATACTGGTAGTAGTGGAGTTGGATAAAAGAGGTATTGATCATTGCCTAATGTTGTGCAATGAATCAAAGTTGGTTTCGGACAAGGTATTCGGTTGGTGGAAATGGGGGTGTGTGATGCTTTGGATATTGAAGGACCGCTACATTTGGTAAATAGATGTGATGGGAACAAAATGGTGAAAGAGGTACGGGTGGGGTGGGGGTGGGGGTATTATGGGTCACGACATACTTGATTTGGAAAAATATGAATGCAAGTTCTTGGAGGAAAAGTTTTAAGGGGTGCGAGACTGTTTCATGAAGTACAAATCTACAGTTTCGAGTGGATAAAAACGAGGTTGAAGATTGCGAAGTTAGAGTGGTCTAGATGGGTAAATGACCCGAAGCTGCTACGTGGTGGTGGTCGAGTGGTGTCAAACAGATGAAGTGTACTAATTTGTGACTGGACAGTTCATGTCATCAGATTGTTTGTGAGTTGCTGCTGATAATGTTTTACATTACTGGATCGCTATTGGTTGTGGTTTAAAGAATAAGGCATTGTGTTTATAGAAATTGTTATATAGCCTTCTTGTTATGTTTGTTCAATGAGTAATGTAGTGTCTACCAATTGTATTTCGAGTCCATACATGACTCTTTAGTGTAGTAAATATTTGGGGTTAATAGACAGATAGAGTATCAAACTTTGCTCAAATGTTAACTTACAGAACCATCTTCATTTCAATTCGATTAGGGAACAAACTTCTATGTAAATGAATAAATTTCATTAGATGAGATATCTTGTTGAAGAATTTTGGAAGTCAAATCATCCAATCGAATCAAAATGAAGATGGTTCATGTAAGAGAATTTTGAGCAAAGTTTAATACTACATCTGTCTATTAATCTGAAATATTCATATGAGCATGTATGTCACTGTTTGTATATTGAGGTTTCAAAAATAAATTTTTGCTTAATTCTAAAAAATAATACCGTTGGAGATGTCCTATGTAGTTAGAACTACTAAACAAATAAAATTACTACTAGAGTATAAAATTCTTTGAATGCCTTTTTGTTCAGTGTGGTAACATTATATAAGTTTAATTTGACTAAATTCCAGAAAGTGACTTAAAAGGCGTTGAACGATCGCATCGGCGTTAGGTTTCCCAGTATGTGGTGTCCACCTATCCAATTAGCAACTACTATTATGTGCCTGGCCCCACCCAATATGTTAACCGCAAATGGTGGCGCCATCCCGGCCTTATCAACGTATAACCCCGTCTCATCACTGCTCTATTAATTTTTGCAAATAATACTACTACTACTATGTTTATTGTTTATAAAGACAAATTAAATTATCTGCAATATTATACTTTTTTTTTTAATTTTAGAAAGACGATCTTATAACCTAATTATCTTCTAATGAGCCCCGATATCGTGATTGATGGCCTCTTTTGATACCACTAACTCAAACATCCTTTGATTTGGTTGCTATGTACTTACCTTTCTCCTTTTTTTACACACACACACATATATATATATATATATATAATATGAGAGAGGATCAATAGAGAAGCTCTAAATTTTGGAGAGGAGGGAAACAAATTTTAGCATTGATTTTTTCATAAATAAATAAATTTAATATTCATTTGTGATGAATGTTAAATTTTGAAATTATTTGTGATTTTTAAAATTCATTTATAATAAAATTAAGGATTGAGATTTGATTGTTTCATTCCCTAATTTTTTTACTTTCCTCTTGTTCTCCACCCCTTCTAGTCAAGAGTCGAGACTAACATGAAAGAAGGTGCATTCATGGTGAGAACGCAAGAATATTCCACCAAAGGGTTAGGGCCCTATTACAAACATGTAAGCACAAAGACTTGTTTGTAAGCACAAAGACTACAATGATAAGTTATGTGTGTTATCATGCCGCAAATAAACTTGAATGACAACACGCGAAGTACTGGTATCCAAGTCCACACTAAATGTTACTCCGTAATAAAGCGAAATATCTTTACAAGTCAAGTAGAAAAGTTTTAGGATCATCAGGACACAAGGCATGCGTACGTCTAGATATAGATATACATATCTATGTGTGTGTGTGTCATAATCATGGACTACCCATATTTGAGCACTAACTTCATAACCCTTTTGGTGGTCAATCACTTAAGGTTGATGATTGATTCCGTCACTACCCTATCTCACTTTTTCCACCAGTTATCATTTTTATCAATCGCATCCATAACGTCATTTGCGGATCATACATTACATGAAATTTTAATATATCCGTACCTAAGAAAACCCAATTATATATAGTTTAGGTGCCAAATGTAAATGAGATGTGATGAAGAAATAATCTAAGGAGAATGTAGAAAAATGTCCATATTCGAACCGATAGTTAACTATCCAATTCAAAATTATTCAAATATTTGAATATTTAAAACCTGGGTATCCGAACTTTTGAGTTTGGATATCGGATAATTATTTTTAAAATTTCGAATAGTTTGCATATCCAAATATGAAGACTATGGTATTAATTTATAATATTTAGCTTCTATATTACTTGCTTCCTGAATTTAATATAATCTTCATTCTGTATTAGTGTATCATGTAGATAAGTTGAAAAATTATATTTGGTAATATATTTAAAACAAAATTACAGTGTACTTATGAAATACTTTCAGCATCTTTTGTAAACGAAACAAGATCAGTTAACATATACATTTATTTTACAATTATATTATGTTAAATTCAATAATCAAATACTTATAAATGATTATATGTTCTGATTTAAAGCTTAAAAGTTATAAATTATTTATTGACTCGGATATTTAGATAACCCAATATCCATATATATATTAGCCTTGTACTCGCGTAAAGCAGCGGCGCGATTTAATTCGACATCATATTTATTTGTACATAATGTGTATGTTTTCTATTGTGTTCATTATGTATTTTTATATTCAGATGGTAGATACGTGAGTGAGATAAATAAAACTATTGTGTGAGATTATTGGTTAAAAGTGTTTGTTTATTTATTAGGTGTCATAGGTAAGTTACAATGACATGAATGAATGAGATTAAAAGTTATATAAATTCAATGATCAGGCTTCAATTTACTTAGTATTAAAATATAGAATGAAAAAAGGAATAATATATTATATCCATATATATATATATATATTCAAAATTCAGATATTTGAAATTACTAAATATGCACAAGTTTCAATTCACTATCTAAATTTCTAAATATCCAGTTTTGAACACCCCTGTCAAGTAGGAGATACTATACACATGATTTGAAAAGCCAAAGTGCTGTACAGCTCCAATACCCCCACCATTAACATTACATGAGCCTACGTATTGGTTGGTTCAAACATAATAGAAACACTAGGGCCATTTTAATCAGTAATGGAGCACTAAAAAGCACGAGTGCTTTTGGTGCATTTATCCACAAGTTTAATTTGTCAATACAAGATGTATGTTCGGATGATTTGATCAAACAACAAATCTTAGTGCATGACATGTCGACCCTAGCTACTTCATCTAAATAAATAGATAGACATGTGATGTAAGTCATGATAACATTAAACATACAAGAGACGTATGATATTATTTGTTTACGATTCAATTGTAACATGATAAGTCTTATAATTAAATTTAAATGAAAGACATGTTTAAAACTGTTTAGGTGTACGTTTAAAACACCAGCCTAATCATACATTACAATGCACATGGAACATTGTTTGTAGACTACTTAAGGGTGTGTACCGATTGAGCATCTTGCATCATATCGGTAGGTAATAAAAAATAACATGTATTCAATAAAAAGACATTACTCTACTTTCTGTTGCTACTAAAACACATGTTATATCTTACAACATGTAAGGGATTTAAGTTGGCTTTATGGATTGTTAGTTTGCCTACGACTTGAGGAGCACATGGAGGAAGGTAAATGCCTAAAATATTCAACCATTAATCAAGGGAACTACTCCTATTGTAATTCTTTTATTTTTTTAAAACTGTTAACTGATAAACTTTAACTACACGTACCGACTATACGTGTAAAAGCCAACAACTGAAAAAACTAAACCAACCAATTGTCTATAACCAAAGAAGCTAACATTTTCTTTTCCTGCATTTTACGATACATAATCATCCAAAACAACAAACCAAACAACATATAGCATTTATAATTCTGAGACAAACAAAGAAGTTATGTTGTAGTCTGCTACAGAAAAGGTACAATTTAGCCAAATTACAATCTAATTTAGTGATATAATATGTTACTCCAGCGATGGAGTATGAGAAACCATGTGTTAGGAATATCTGTAAATATTAGTAGCATATTAATGAAATTATAGAAAGAGCAGTAACAAGAATCACTGATCCTAATATTACATGTCCATCACGGGTGAATTCGAAAAGTATCTAACAATAGATAAAATTAGGAAAACAAAGTTGTTTAAGCATCACTTGAACACAACAGAGGGAAAAGGGATAGCTGGTCCCATGGTTCAAATGCAGAATGTTTCTAGCTAATGACCATACTTCTGGAATTCCCATTCACTTCTATCTGAAGAAAAAAACAAACCGTGTAAAAATACTGTTATAAATGTTGAGTAACATGAGAGGAAGTAAAGGTGAAAGATTGGCATACCCAATGGACAGACTTGACGAGTTTTAAGCCATCTGCTGCTAATACAGTGTAAGTGATACGCATGATTGCAAACCACTACATATATGAAAAAGAAAAGGTGAATTTAACTAAATTGGACAAATGACCAACATAATTTACAAAATAAAGGAGGGAGCATCAGTTGAAATGTAATGAGAACTGGTCCAGCAGTATTATGGTTTTCAAAAACCATACTGAAAAGAGGTAGGGTTCAAAATCAATCAATAACCGCCAACATGCGACTACTTTCTATATTGCTTTACAAATGCATTTGATGCATCCCAGAATGTCAAATGAATGATCTGCCTGTATTGTGAAAACTTCATAATCTAAAGAACATTTTTCAATGAGCATTATAATATAACCCATCCGACAATCTAGTCTTGTTACTCTAACCCCAATGATAGACATATACACATTTCAACACCTTATCAAGTGAAGAAGACCAACATACTGATATTCCTCTTTGGCTAAAGTTGCCAATGTTGGGCCAAATTTAAACAAACCAACCAGATCCACCCTAACTGAATTACCAATTGCATGTAAAAGTATATTAATTCACAATCTCAATCTCAAATTTGCAAAAGATGCACATTAGGTCAGTAAAACTTTACAGGGATCCCCCAGAGCAAAGCCAATTCTGAAATTAAAATGAGAATGCACAATATATGGGTGAAGGCATCAGCGGTCCACAATATAAGACTCGGGTGTTTAATCTACTCATCTTCTATCGATGTGGCCGGGATAAGTTATTATTACTCCCAACTCTTTTCTCACATCTTAGTACACATGTGGTATGGGTTGTTACAAGTAAACTGTAATCCAAGCCCAAAACTTTTGTCAAAAGATTATCGGATAACCTTAAAGTTGGAGTCCTTCAAGTCCCACGTCCTACAATAGCAACCAATAAATCAAACATGGGTAATTTTTTTCTATATAAATCGCCTGTAAATATAAAATTTAAAAGCATAACTGAATGAAAGCACACGCTTATTTACTATAATTCTTAAGAGCTCAGGCATTGTCTAGAAGAAGCTACATTTTCGGATTTCCTTTACACTTGCAATTAGGTTTTTGTATTCAAAATCGACAAAAATCTAATTGCAAGTTCTAAAATGTTAAAGTGAATATATACTCTTAGTCCCGCGATTTAATCGAGTAGAATCATGTGTTAGGACAAATAAAATATGTTTTATATAATTAGAAATTAGGAATATAACCACATAAACAAAGAAGCTCAGAGTTATCTTTTAATGGATTAAATCGTAAAGTTACAAGCCCCCCGGAGGAAGACGATCTAATTTCTTAGCTTTTACTGTATTTGTTGTGGTTAACCCCTACTATTACTTAAAGTTCAGTTTCAACCCTTGTACTACCTAGCTTACAATTTCATCCCCACTTTTAGTATGTACTTTGATATTTCTTTTGAAAGATGTCAAAACAACATCACTATTTGTATTTATTATTATTTTCTTAAAACATTATTTTAGAATATTACTTATTACTTTTGGTAAAAAGTGAATATATCGGCTATAATTTATATAAACTAACAACAAAAAAATTATTAAAAGTGTTCTAAGTGATTTTATTTTTAAAAACTTGAAAACTCCAAATTTCATCTATTAAATAAAATATATAATAGATAATAGAAGTTCAATAATTATTAAAAAGTTGCAATTGGAAATTGATATAATCAAATTGTAAAGTTATAACATTTTACATATATAATGATATATTAATGGTTAAGGGTCTAATTTGAGTTACGGCATAGGGTCTCCAAAAACTACGAGATGGCCTTGTATATACATACATTTATCACTCTTTTTCAAACACAATTCTCATCATCTCTACTTAATTTACACACTGATTATATCAAACAATTACATATCTTTTTCACACACAATTCTCACAATCTCTACTTATTTTACACACAAATTATATCAAACAAACTCACTTAAAAATGCCTAAACAATATCACAACAATGTCCCAATCAAATGACTTTTGAAACTACCTATCAACAATCCTACTCCAAACAAAAATTATTCACCAGCGAATTAGTCTTTCGCACCCCAATCGAGCAACCCTTCACTTAGTCACATGAATTTTGCACAATTCGCACCCACAACCAATCCGTTTTCAATCCAACCGAAAGACCCACGATTCCAATACCAACATCAGCAATGGTATCATCAACTTTTCCAACAATTCGGTTATTACCCACAAACAGATACCCATAAAAACCACTAAGACAAAATCAATTTGAAACGTCCACACACCACCACATGATGTCAAAGCCGTTGGCGAATCTGAATCCGATGTCGGAGCCGTGGCCAAAAGGAAAAAGAAAGGAAAAGGTAAATGAGTAGCGGAACCGAGCGAACGATGAAAAGGTCAAAAAGTGTTGTAGACCGCAAAAGAAAGCAAGATTTTGGAGGAACTGAGGGTTGCACTTCTTAAAATGGAGTGATCGGGAATTCACAAACGAGTGACTCTTTATGGAGAGTCATACAAGAAAATTACAACTGTTGTGTTGATACGAAATATAATATTGATCAAATAACCGGCAAATGGACAAAACTTCAACGAGACGTCAAGCTTTTTCAAAGCGTCTACCAAAGTTATAAAGATGAGTGGCAACGTTGTATGGACGACGCACACATTATGTTGGCAGCCCGTGAAGGATTCAAAGATCGAACAAAAAGGAACTTCAATTACGAGTCTGTTTTGGTGCGGTTTAAAAGATATCCCAAAGTTCTTTTTTCCGGAAGGTGTTATTAACAACAAACGACCCATGGAAGACGAAGACGATGATACGTTCCGTTTGATAAATCTTGAAAACGAAGATGCTCCGATCCGTCCGATCAATGTTAACCCGAACTTTGACCATTTGTTCGCCGACGACCCGACCCGTTGCCTACTTGGGTCGGGCTCGAAGTTGCAAAACCCAAAAAAATTCGAGTTCGTCAGTTGCTACTTTCTCATGTTGTTTGGCCGACGAGGTCCGCGCCAACTTTTTAGAACCACACAAGCTTAAGTAATAACGATGGAAACATTAGCCGAGACGTCTAAAAAGAAATTAATGTTCAAGGCATTCAAGGTTTTCAACAACCCGGTCAATCCAAACTTTCCACCCGACAAACAAGCATTTCTTTTCAACATTCAGGAAGAAGACTAACGAAATTATGTTATGTCTCACGAACCCACAAACGAAGACACGAACGAGAACTAATTATATCGTTTTTTTATTATTATTAATGTGACGTACTTTTTTAATTAATGTAATTTTTATTATTATTAATGTAAAATACTTTTTATAATTACTTTGAAGTTTATTATTAATGTAACGTATTTTATTATTATTATTATTATTATTGTGTTTTAAAAATACAAATTTATTTATATTAATAGTTAAGAAACGACATGACGTTGAAAGTTTAGTTCTTCAGTCAAAGCAGGTTTCAAATCTTTCTTCAGTCTCTTTACTCTTTACTGATATGACGTTGGAGTAACAATCAATTCTTTAATTATTAATTGTATTATAGTAAATGGTCTAACGTATCCAAGACAATTGTGCAATCATCGATGATGGCACTTGCTGGGTTAGCCTGACATTCAATGCCTGCCGATTAATGACTAGCCTCTCTCTATTTTTCTTCCTTCTCTAGGTGCAAACACAGACTCATGACTAATAAGATTAAACAATACTCACTGTTAACTATGATGTGGTTCCTACATATTGTGCAATTATCAACCACAATATCTACAAAATCAAACATTATATTACTTTTATTACTCCATATTATTAGAAACGAGAAAAAGAGGTATTAAAGAAAAATATTAGCATAACAATAAACAAGGGTTCAAATACGAAATTGAGGTACTCCAAGCCCAAAGAGCAACAGCTCTCAAAATACTTATTATAATAATAATTAATTATTATTATTATTATTAAAACAGGATTTGTGCCCCTCTACAATCTACTCCTACTACTACATATAACGCTAACGCACACACACACACGTGTGTGTATATATATATATATATATATGAAATGAATTACGTCACAAAGTTAGCATCTTAAAAAACAATTCAAATCAAACTTACTTTAGCTTATTCATGGCAATTGATCAATTAGATTAAATTCAAAATTATAAAAAGTCAAATGTATAAAAGATTATCACACAAACAAAGAGTAACAATATTTTTATAAATTATTACTTTATATATAAGGTTAAGTTCAAATGAGTATTTTTTTTTTATGAGAATGAGAGAACTAATAAGTAAGCTTTATTTGTCAAAATCTCACATTCTCTCATATTCTTTAAAATTATATATCTTTTAAACGGCTAGTCAAAAAATTATTAAAATTATAACATAAAAATCAACATTTTTTTCTTTTAGATTCGACATCTCATATGATGTAATTTCGACTATCATATCTAATACCGGCAGCTATCATATGAAACATGCGACTATCACATGTGATAATGGCTAAGTATCACATGTGATATTGGTTTTTAAAAACCACCAACAAATCAAAAAAAAAAGTTAGTGGAAAATATAACATGTGAGATATCTAATCGAAAAGAAAAAAAATTATAGTTTTTTATAGTGAAATTTTTATAATCTTTTGACTAGCCGTTTAAGAGATATTTAATTTTTAAAAATGTGAGGGGAAATTGGGGTTCTTTTATCTTGATAAAATTGATGGTTCAGATTCATTCCTTAATTCTCATAAGAATTTATATTCTCATTTGAACTTTTCTCTTTATATATAATATAAAAACCAAATCTTACACCTTAAACATATACTTAAGTAGAAATGATTAATTATTATTTTTTTTATAGAAAAGTAGAGGATAAGTTATGTGTACTATAGATTTGTGGTTCCAAAAGCCATATCATATATACTAACCTATCCATGAAAATAAATTAATTAGTCTAGTCATTCATAATACTATACTAGCAGCAAATCCGGACAATACAACATGAATACTTAATTAAAATAAAATATGTTATCTAGAAAATAAATTGTCTCTCGTACTTAAGTTTCGAATTCAACACATCAATTGGTATTAATTGATCAACATCCAACGTTTTCAAAATCGGGTCGACCCGGCCAGTCAGACCACAACCCGGACCCACGGCCGGGCCCAACCTACCCCGGTTTAATCTATGATTTTCGCTCGGAACGAACCAACCGGGTTTCTGGTTGGACCGGGTTCACCCGTTGACCCAGACCAGTCGTTGACCCTGTTTATTGTCTTTTTTTTTTTTTTTTTAATTCTGAAATATTAAAAACGGGATCCATAAATATTAAACCAGATCCAAAAATATTATAAAGGAGATTTTTCATTTCTCTTATCCTTCATCTTCCCTAAATCTAAAAACCACCATCACCCACTACCCTTTCACCTCCTACTGTCCTACCACCACCAGCGCACCCTTCGGTCACCACCATAGCGGTATCGGTCACCACATCATAGCAGCACTGGTCAACATGACCGCACCTCCGGCCACCACCACCACCCCACCCTAGAGCTACCGGTAAATTTATTGATCTTTTGATTTCTTTTTTATATAATATGTATATGTATATTTATTATATAAGTTTGCTTATTTCTTTTTTCTAGAATATGTATATATATATATATATATGTATTATTTAAAAAGGATGATAATATGTATAAAGTTATTGATATTTTGATAAATTATCGTTGCTTCTTTTTTATAGAATATGGAGAAGATAAAGAACCCCCAGAGTCTCAATCTTAAGTTCAATCAAATGTAAAAGGGAAATCTAATAAAGCTTGGGATTATGCAACGTTAGTTATGGAAGAAAATAGCAAAAAGCTATTTTATGCAATTTTTGTCAAAAAGATTTTTCGTGGTGGTGGGATAAATAGAATCAAGTACCATCTTGCGGGTGTTTCCAGTAATATAGCATCATGTAAGAAGGTTACTCCAGAAGTTCGATTTTTAATGCAAGGTCTTATAAAAGAAGTGTCTCAAAAGACAAAAAGTAAGGCAAACGAATTTGGGAGTAGTTTCACCATAGTGGATGATGATGACGAAGAAGAGGAAAGCCGTATGAGATCCGTTAAACAAAGATTCAATAAAAGAAAAGCTACATCAAATGTGAATCCTTTATTTACAAAAGGTATAAATGATCTTTCTCAACCGACTATTAAATCCGCCATGCAAATTAAAGAAAGGTTACATGATGTTGATTTGAGTATTACTATGTGGCTTTACGATGCATGTATACCTATGAATGCTTGTAATTCACCTTATTTCCAACTTGCGGAAGATAAGATGGCGAGTATTGGTCATGGTTATAAAGCACCTTCGTAGCATTCTTTGCGGGTTAATTCGTTGAAAGATGCTAAAAAGTCGGTTTCATTATTGGTTGATTCTTATATAAATCAATGGTTTGAAAAAGGTTGCACAATAATGAGTGATGGTTTTAGGGATATTAGGCAATGCCATTTGATTACTTTTTTGGTCTATTGTCCTAAAGGTATATCATTTATTAAATATGTTGATGCATCAGATATACAAAGTAGTGCGCCAAATTTGTATAATTTGTTTGCTTAGATAGTTGAGATGGTAGGTGTGAAACATGTAGTTCAATTGGTCACATATAATGTTGCTAATTACAAACTTGCTGGTAGATTGTCATCTGAAAGTTAGCATTATGTTACTTGGCCTCCATGTGCAACTCATTGTGTTAATCTCATATTAAAGGATGTTTCGGAATTGGAAAATGTGAATAAATTGGTTAAACTTGCATCCAGAGTTACTATTTTTATTTACAATCATAAATGACCTTTAAATTGGTTAAGAAAAAGACCCGGTTGGACAGAAATAATTCGTCTAGGAGCTACTCGTTTTAGTACTGCGTTCATTGCTTTGAAAAGTTTTCATGATCATAAAAATGATTTGCAAGCTATGGTTATATATAGTGACTTTAAAAAGATGTTAAAAGTTCCACACGCGGTTGAATGTAAATAAGTTGTCATGTGTGAACCATTTTGGAGGAATTTTTTGATTACAGTAAGAGTGATGACCCATTTGTTGAGGCTTTTGCGATTGTGTGACATGGATGAGAAACCCGCTCAAGGTTATATGTAATGAGGGGATGTATCGGGCAAGAAAAGGGATTAAGGATTTATTTAATGGGAGGAAGGTGAACTACAAGCCTTATACAAATATAATTGATCGATGTTGGGATAAGATGTTGCGTACTAGTATTCATTGTGCAGCTTACCGGTTAAATCCTGCTTTTCAATTTGATTATGAGACAATTTCAATAAGCCTGAGGTGTGAGAAGAAATATGAGGGAAATGATGTTTTAGATGTTACTACGGCTTTATGCAAGTTTCGTGATTGTGTTGGTGATTTTTGTCACGTCCCTCAAAGCCGAAAGCAATTGACAACTTGGATATCCTTTGGGTTCAACTAAATATCATGGTTGAAGGATATTAGTAGCCCACTACCATTTAGACTTATAAGGAACTCAAATTTTCTATATGAATACTAAGTCAAACCACATCTTCTTTGGGTTGCGAACGTAATTGGAGTGTATTTGAAAGGATACACACGAAAAGGAGGTATAGGTTGGAGCATCAACGTTTAAATGATCTTGTATTTGTTGTAGTATTGTGCTGTCATTGGCTATGCAAATTTTCTTAATGACACTTTCCTATAGTAAGCGTTTAGATTTGGAGTGTTTTGAACCGGTGAGACTTTTGAGCCTATATTGACTATCACATTCATAACCGGTCTCGTATTTTTTTTTATGAGAGTAGTCTACAATGTGATTGATATCTAGAACTTGCACATTGTCTCTTCGAGATTACCCGTACATATTCATAACGGGTGATAATGATCTTATTTAGATAACCCCTTGTTTTCTCCCTTTAGTTTGATATCCTTTCCTTTAATTCCTTTAGTGAAACAACTTTGCGCCTATGTTTAAATCCTTTCGTTTCTTATTAACGATTTTATGAATAAGCCCAACCTATTTTTAGCCTTCTTTTTCTTACCCTTGAGCATTAAAGAGCATGTATAATCTAGGGTGGTGTGGTACTATGGTTATATGAAATTAAGATGGTTTGATGCATATGGAGTGAAAGTTGATTGTGTTAAAGGCAGTGTTTTCAAAACCGGTTTTTTGAGTGACCCGGTTTGGGCTCCGGGTGCGGTCCGACCGGCCGGGTCAACCGGTTCAATCGCACACTCAGATTTTCAGATTTAGCCCCCAAACTATTAAAAATGTCCAGATTTAGTCCCTAAAATTAAAATAAATAAAAAATTTCCGGTTCACCGGGTCAACCCCGGTTTGACCGGAAAACCGGCCGGGTTTGACCGAGTTTGACTTTGAGGTTGACCCGCTAGTAGTTGACCCGGTCCGACCCCCGAGTCCCGGTTCGACCGGCCGGGTCGACCCGGGTCTGAAAACACTGGTTAAAGGAGGGTGAAAGCTTATTCGAAAGTGATTGTAAAAAGATGTGAAGAAAAAGAGGTGTAAAAGTGACCTCTACTTTGTGAAATTTCAGAAGTACTCAAGGTATTGAAAAATTGAATAAATTAAAAAGAAAAGGAGAAAAATGGCAAGAAAAATTGTCGAACAATATTTCACTAATTTTAAAGGTGAGAAAGAACCGACACCGGTTGGTTGAAAGAATAAAGTGAACAAACTTTTGTTGAGAAATTGTTGTTAAAGGTGAAAAGTTAGAACAAATCGCCTGTCTTTGACGATCTATCATTCGATTTGTGGATAGAAGTTATGAATTCCTTGCAGAGTTATTAAAGGTAAAAGGTATTTATAGTCGAGGAGATTATATATGTTCTCATGCTTTTAATTAACCATTTTTAGCTTTCTTTTGTCCTACCCTAACCCTAAGCCCCATTACAGCCTTTTCTTAAGACCATTTGACTTGTGATATATGTACTTTTGAGTAGTGGAGAATAAGAATTTGTGCAAGCCTATGGAGATTCATCTCTCTAGAATGACATTTGAGCGATACTCCTAAACCCATAAACAGTTGAGAGATGAGTGACTATTCCTTATGAGGACCTCCAAATCTAGATTGCTTCATCTTGAGTAAATTGTGTCTCATATATATTACAAATTGATTGATTAAGGTATGTTTAGTTTATGTTTTATACTTTGAAGATTCCGGTACTAAAACACTTTGAGCTTAAATTGTTCTTGTTCTTTCTCGAGACGAGAAAGGGTTAAGTTGGGGAGGTTTGATTGGCTCATATTATATTCACTTATTTGTGTCATAATTCGCTAATTATGAACCTATCTTCGCTACAAAACACACTACTTTAAGTTGGAATTTGTATTATGTAGGTTGGACGCAAATAGCTTAAAGTGGGAGATTACAAAGAAATTGAGTCAAGATATGAATAGAAGAGAAGTCGAAGTATGAAGGCCGAATGCATTGCACCATTCAAATTATAACCTCATTTGGTGCTCATGTGAATTAGAAGTCAATAAGATGATGATTTAAGAAGGAGCAACGATCAAATAAAAGTCTAGTCAGTGCTGGGCGTATTATTAAAAAGCAGCTTTGAAGCACACCTAGAGGAGCACCGATTAATTCCCAGTTCATTCTGTGTTGAGTAAAGGAACATCACATCAGTGAAAAAATAGGGTTATGCAGCACTGGTTAAACCACTAAACCATTCGGTGCGCACCTGCTCCGGACTCATAATCCTATTACACCTCAGCTTCGAATTTTGGAAGGTTTCCTTGGTCTATCTTGTTATTTCTCCTCTGTAAATGCTAAACCCCTACCTACGAATTGGGAGGATCCAACTATGAAATTTCTCACCTAAAACCCACATAAATCTTATTTTATTCTCCAAGATCAAGAATTCTTCATTCATCACAATCAACCATCAACGTTAGAAGTTTTCTCAAGATTGCAACCCACTTGAAGATGGATTGACACACAAAATATGTTGCGCTTTTTTTCTCCGTGTCCGGCTAAATCCCCAGATCGCAACCGGGCTAGGGTTTGATCAAACTTTGTATTGAATACTTAATTTTGTTGAAGAGATTTGGAGTTGTTTACACTTTGATATTAATTTTGAGTTATGTGATTATTATTTTCTTTAAATTAGTTTTTTTATTCAATTGTAAGACGACTTCATCACGGTTTGACCAATTGTGCTCAACCATCCTTTGTTTATGATAATGATGGTTGGTACTTTGTTGTAAGATTCGTGCCCACAATTGAGTTTTTAAATTACTATCAATCTATGAGATTTGAAACAACCCCAATTCTAAGTAAACAAAATACATTAGGAAACTTGTTTTGATCAAATACTCGAACCTAGTTCTCATTGTTTTTAATCTATAATATATATATATATATATGAATATGATATGATACCCCTTAGTTTTCTTGGCTATATATATATGAAAAAGTCTATATAGGACAAATGAACTTGTTACTGATCGATCATAAGTGAAGTTATAGATACAAATACAAATTAGTCTGACTATTTAAGAAGGTTAACAAACAAGTTTAATACATACAAAGTTGGACACATGGAATGCACATCTGACCTCTCTTTAGGATTATGATATTCACTAAATTATATATATATATATATATATATTTTGTAACTATTGATTAGTGTGTAACTTATATATGTGAATACAACACAGTATAAGGAACGAATTAATCATGATTAAAGCTATATATACAGCATGGAACTTGTATATTTCCATTGGGTTGATTAAGAGCCAAAAATCTTCTGATGACAATAACAAGTAACAAACTTTAAACTATTTATCTGAAATTGAATGGACGTTAACTAATAATCCAATACCCACATTATTTCTAAGTTTATTTTATAGATTAATTAATAAAAGGTCGCAGATATTAAATTTGCCATCGTTGAGAACGATTTAATTTAATTCTTTAATAATACAAAAACAAAAAGATAATCTAAATAAATATGTGTAGCAGATTCCCCGGCGTATTATGGTAACTAACATATTAGTCAAATTGCCAATAACGTGAAACCGTATGGTGGATCACATAGGCCAATAGAAGCCCATCATCTCGCTAAGGTGGGGTCCTAGTACTGAATATAATCTACACCATACACCTGGATAGCCATCAACGTCTATTATTCAAAGTTACCCTTCAATTTTGACGAATCACCGGAATCTATCTCTTCTTTTCCCTTTATATAAAGACAACAACAACCACTGTAATTTATTTACGCTTGCTTTCTCCCTCATTTATTAATTAAAATTAAATAAAAATGGCGGCCATGTCGGGCCTCTTACTTGTGATCATCGCTTGTTCTGTGGGAGCACATGCCGCTGGGATCGGATCCACCTTCTCCGACGAGAACCCGATCAGACAAGTTGTGTCTGATGGTTTACGAGAATTAGAGACTTCTGTTCTTCAAGTGATTGGTCAAACTCGTCATGCTCTCACCTTTGCTCGATTCGCTCACAGGTTTTCATCATCATCTTCTGCATTCATATTCATACTTTTATTCTATTATACATACAAGTATGCATCAGTTCATATTTAGTTTATTGATGTTTGACTTTTATTTTTTATTTTTCCTCAATCGATAAATGATTATTATGTAATTTAAAATATATAGGTTCGGAAAGAAATATGAGAGTAGCGATGACATGAAGCAGAGGTACTCGATTTTTGTTTCAAGTTTGGACAAGATTAGATCGCATAATAACATGGGCCTTTCTTATACTCTTGGAGTCAACGGTAACAATCTATCCAAACACTTTATTCAACAACGACTAGTCTACTTCTAATATATATTCAATTCACTGTTTGCTTGTTAATAAAGCATTTGATCATCTAACTAGTAAGAATTCACATAGTAACTGTAGGTGTTTGTGTCAAGTGAATTCTTACTTGTTAGAT